>JACN01141223.1:0-11789 GCA_000787155.1 Scartelaos histophorus | reverse complement strand
AAAAAAATTAAAAAAGTATTGTGTATTTTTGGTTATTAGCACTACTATTACAATGACAACTGTAGCATTTACCTTTAAACCGCTAATTAAATAATAGACATTAAAGTGGCAAATGGAAGCAGTAACTGTAATAATGCAGTAGTAAAGTAGTTACAATGTAGTAATTACCATAGTGCCGGAGTAATGGACTAGTATCAGAAGTTCTGGGTACGATCTAGGAGGTTGTAGACAGTAACAAGTAAGCAAGAACCAGACTCAAATCCACCTGATGCCCTCCCACAAACACACACAGACTTGTATATAGTCAGAGGCAGCGCTGCAGTCGGACGGGGACCAGACTTCTCCCTGACTCACTTGTCCTAATGCGATTTTCGCCCTTCAAAATGTAATCACACCCTTAAAATAAGCCTGGGAGACGCTAATCCCCGCCCGTCTGAGCAGCGCCGAGGTTCCAAACAAACACACATGAATCACACCTCGGCCTCTGGAGTGTGGAAGTGTCTCAAATCTGATCAAACGGCCACGGACGCCTCGTTAAACTGAGATAAAGTAATTCAATAATTAACAGATTTGGACACGTTAAGGGAGGGAGAAGGACTATTTGAGCTTTTTCTCATGATTCTATAATGTTAGAATACAGTAGCAATGTCTTTTTATCTATGGGGCTCAGAAATGAAAAAAAAAAAAATCACAGTTGCCATAGCAATAAAAAAAAAGTTGAAAAAAATCCAAGAATACATTCAGTTTCATGTGATTTTTTAAAACTTCTTGAGGCAAAATTGACTCTTGTGAGCTTTAAAGTCGCACTGTGGAGCTTTTCTGATGGAGAGATGTCATTTCTTGGTTTGGAATGTCCCAGAATGGCATTAAACATGTCCATCTTACATTTACTCGGTAACTTGGGTTTTTATTAAGCTAAAAACTTGTTATGTGGGCTCGCCTCTCCACAGATCTGGCCCTGCGGAGATAAATACGTGTAATGTCGTACTGTGGAACCTATCAGGCAACATCTCCATGGAGACAAACCGGTGACAAACTCTCTTCCACCTTGTGATGTCATGAAGTGGTAGTTTTCATGTGAAGAGCTCCTTATGCCTTTAGTTCAGTAGAGATGGGGTCAAATTAAATTAAACTAAATGATTCTAGTGAAGTGCATGGAGTCACAAAACACAGCGGAGCACTTCCTGTATGTGACGTCACGAGGTGGAACTGAGCGTTATCAGTCTGAGAGAAGAACTCAGCCTAAATATGCAGGATTTGTGTGTTAAACGACTGAATGAAACAAAAGAAAAACAAAAAATATAACATCCCTTCATAATGACATGGCTCTGTTTAGACCCGCCGGTATTACGACACTTTTTAGTATCGATATTCGACACGTCATTCTTATTTTTATATCTTCTGTGCTGCGATAGTCTATCCAGGCCTGCAGCTATCAAGTCCCACACAAAAGCAGCGATCAGTTTCATTCATTCATCATGTTCCCACTTTCTGATATCCTATGTGACCCCCTTTGCCCCGGCCCAAGCATCTCATGATATATGGGAGCACAAAGTATAACAGTCTATCACATTAATATTATTCATGTCGGAAAAGCGGAATGTTTGAAAAATAGTAAAGCGTTACTACTACTAAAAATATGACGTAGTGGGACGCTTAAAAAATAATGTTTATGTTGCTACTCTGACAATAAGACGTCAATTTCTCCCGTACGAAAAGTTTCCCTTGTGGATCAATAAAATCTACCGTATTTTTCGGACTATAAGTCGCATCTAAAATCATTACTGTATTTTTCGGAACCTAAGGCGCATCTAAAATCAGTACCATATTTTTTGGACTATAAGGCGCATCTAAAATCATGACATTTTCTCAAAAATCAGCAGTGTCCTTATAATCCAGTGGCCTTATGTGTGACCTTTGGTTGTGTTTAACCTCCAACCGATTTTACATTACATTACGGCTAATAACGTATTAGTGGGCGAGTCAGGAGGAGTAATATGTTGGCGACATATAGGGCGACTGTGCAACATACCGGTAGTTCTGCCGTGTGCTGTACCAGGACCCAAAATGCCACCATTACCATGCAGATTTCAGGTTTTGTATTTTAGTGTTAAAACTGAAACTGAACAGTACTGTTTTTGTATGTGCACTTAAATGAGAAAAACAACAGGTATTTGTATGTAAAATAAGAAACAAAATGTAATGTTGCTTGAAATAAGAAACCCACACTTATTCCACGAGTATCATTTTACATAATGTTGCTTGAAATAAGAAACCCACACTTATTCCACGAGTAGATCATTTTACATGTCAAGCTGAATCGACTCAAATAAAGTAAAATTCTATTAATTTAAGTCATTTGAACTCACCAGGACATTGCTTTTTGCAGTGTGAAATCAGAAAGACGGGACTCGGCTCTAGATCCGCTCGTCTTCGTAAAGTTTTGTCAAAACGTGTGGGGATCCGGGCATGTTTGATGCCCAAATCACCCAACAGTTAAACTTGTATTTTTGTGTTAGCTACAACTGAGAGTTATTGTAAATGACCTGAATAAAGTTCCATTTATCCGACACGCGTTTTGTTTCTCTTATTGTGCCTTATAATCCGATGCTCCTTATGTGTGGACAATGACACAACTGACATATTATTTGATACTGTGCCTTATAATCCGGTGCACTTTATAGCCCCAAAAATACAGTAAATCTAAATAGCGCCGTGTTGGAAGAAACGTAACAACATGGATCAGAAATGAGCGTAACATGAGCGTTTTAAACCTGAAAAATAACCGCGAAACTGCGCACGTATGTAAATGTATGCAGACCGTTAAATGTCTAGCCATTGAAATGACTGAATTGTTCCTAAAAGCTAATTTAAATCGCTGTACTAATGATGTGCTTATAAAATCCCACACCCTTTGGAATATGTATGAGTAAGCAGGTAGAGAATGACCCGCACACACACATTTGTTTGCAGGGAATTTAAATAATGCAATATGGCCTAAAACAACCCTTTGGAGCGGTTTCTATGTTTCTCTCTCACAGACACAGTAAAATGTCAGCCTCAACTAACAAAACTTTTTCAGTAATATATATTTATGATTTTCTTTTACCGTGTTTTTACTGCATGGGAGATTGGACTGTCACCAACTCCGCGCGCCCGACATAAATTCAAAACCTCCTGACCAAAACTTTACGAAGACGAGCGGATCTAGAGCCGAATCCCGTCTTTCTGATTACACACTGCAAAAAGTGACGTCCCGGTGAGTTCAAATGACTTAAATTAAGAGCGTTTTACTTTATTTGAGTCGATGGAATACGTGTGGGTTTCTTATTTCAAGCAACATTACATTTTGTGTCTTATTTTACATACAAATAGCTGTTTTTTTTCTAATTTACGTAAGTGCTCATGCAAAAACAGTACAGGCAACACATTTTTCATAACCAAATTTTGCTTTTTCTTTCTTAATTTTCTTTTATTACTTTCTTCTTCATCATCTATTTGCATGAGACTCCTGATCTTTAGACTACAAAGCCGTTTTAAATCCTCCCAGAGAATCAGTGCAGTGTTGATCCACATGAATATTTTACACAAATCAACCAATTTTTTTTCTTTTTTTTCAAATCATTTCCCGAAATGAAAGGGATTCTCGCTAAAAGTGTATGACAGGTTTTGCTGATTCTCTAATTTTGATGTGGAGGGATAAAACCTGTTTTAAATATAAATTATAGTTTACCACAAATCAAGAAGCAGTTAGAGAAGAAAAAATAAGTTACAGAAAGAGTAAAACTGATGACATTACACTGGGGAGAATTACATCCAAAAGTTATGCACAATTTGCGCACCAGAAACACATTTTTTCGAATACTTTTAAGCTGATTTAAACAAAATAAATGTGTTTTCTTGCCAAACTCTAATCTCTAGGAGAGTTTTGGCCCACTACACGGTTGCCAGTTACCAGTTACAGAATTCCCTAGTCTGATGTAATGATTTTGAAACAGGAAGTAACATTTTAACCCTAAAAAAAGATCATACTGTGCAAGTTTTATAATTTATTTTAGTAAAATTATATAATATAACCTATGTGGGTCAATGACGTATAAGGATTTAAATTTTTTTTTTAATTTAGTTTCTATTGTTTGACATTTAGATGAAGCATTTTTAGTGTTTTTATGTGCATGAATTTGCTACGAACTTAAAAAATGTCATGCGGTGCAACCAAGAATAACCTTAACTGTTTTATTTTCTAAAACAGAGTGAAAATATTAATTAAATTCTGAATAATATGAACATGATATTGATATTTGAAAACATAAAAACAGGACATCTGAAAAAATTGACAATATTTGTTTGAATATTATGGGGAAAATATCTATTCAAAAAGCTGAAATTTCATGTGGAACTGCAAAACACTTTACACACAAGTTTAAAAATCAGGGCGGATGTTATGACACCTTAACTAAACTTAAACTAAAATTACTCTAAATCTAATCAAATTTATTTTAACACTTTTTAAGTACAAAAACATAACAGAATAATTCATAATTTCTGAAAAAATTATGATGAAATTTTAAATTTTTTTGAAAACTGAAGAAATTACGATTGGACAGATGTCATGTGACCAATATACAGTAATGTATAATGAATATAAGAATGTTTTAGTAAAATCAAGCTGTCAATAGGTTCACGTTTTACAATTTTAGAGTTCTGACAGAGAATACGCTGAACTTCGTGCCACTTTTCTATAGCCGTTTCTTTGCCTTTGTGTTATTTCGGGCTCAGACTCCAGATGTGAGCTGGTGCATAGCGTCCTGATTGCTGATAGTTTCATAATTGACAAGCAGATGTTGTGAATCTACATGTTTATCTCCGAGGCAGAAACTTGGTGAAGGCTGCGCTTTGTTTTGTCGGCTACAGTGTCAGTCAGAATCTCACTGGGACTTTTACGTAATCCACAGGCAATGTTGGAGTAAATAAACCAGAAAATCTATACCAGACCACACAAATATACACTTTTTCCAACACTGCAGCCTGAGAACACTGTGCATCAAAATTGTAAACCAAATTTGAGTGTCTAAGAAAAACAAATTATTGATAAATCAGATTGGATAAAGTGCATTGAAAATTCTGATCTTTCGGCTCTTTTCATATAAATCTATAAGATAAAAGCCAATGCGAGAACTCCTTTTAACAACAAATTAATCACGGCTCAGATCTTTTTCAAAATTAAAACGGTTCAAACTGAGAGTGGGAGTGTGTTTACCCTTTGAAACGCTGCAGAAATCTCTCGCTCGCTTTAGCCGCTCTGCTCCTGCACTGATTTTCATGTTGGTTCGGCATCGATATGTTTAAAAATGCATGCAAATTTGAAAAAAGGATTTGTATTTTACTTTAAAAATGTGATCCGTTTCCAGAGGTTTGTGTTAAAATATTCATCTGAGAGGCAAAATCTCACCCAGATTTGGTGAGTGGCCCATGTTGATACTGACATAAGAAGTGATATAACAGTTATCCAACATTCAGTACATTCTAAATTTCGAGAACTGGCAAGAGGCTCTGTTTAATAATCCAGAAAAGCTCTTCATTTCATAGGAATTGGGTTATTTTGTTCAGGAATTGCACAGACACAAGCTTTCGTACGTGAATTATTCTGCCATTTTCACACTTTTGTATTTCGATTGGCCCAATAATTACAGAAATATTACGTAACCATAAACTAGGGCAACCTGACCTGCCCCCCGGCTCAATTCACCTCCCTGAAGTTGCCGTGGGCGCCTCCATCCTCATTCAGGTTGTATTATTTTGCATTTGGCTGCGATTTTTTACAGTAAATAAGTTCTACACTGCCAAAAAAAGTCACCGCTTGGATGTAACTAAATGCTCTGATCTGGGGTTGGTGCTGTAGGTTCAGCAAGAGTTTGTGCTCAAAGAATGAAGCCAGAATATATTGAATGACCAGGTTATTCCATCAATTTTTTCTTCCCTGATGGCATATTCCAAGACGACAATACCAGGATTCATCGGGCTCAAACTGTGAAAGAAGTTTTTCGAATACTTTTAAGCTTATTTAAACAAAATAAATGTGTTTTGTTGCCAAACTCTAATCTCTGTGGATGTTAGCAGAGTTTTGGCCCACTACACGGTTGCCAGTTACCAGTTACAGAATTCCCTAGTCTGATGTAATGATTTTGAAACAGGAAGTAACAGTTTAACCCTAAAAAAAGATCAGACCTTAAAGTCCAGACCTTAACCCCATTGAGAACCTTTGGGATGTGCTGGAGAAGGTTTTGCTCAGACTCGACGATCATCAATACAGGACCTTGGTGAAACATTAAGGCAACACTGGATGGAAATAAACGCAATAAATGACATTGCAGAAGCTTATCCAATGAAATATTAGAGTGACATTCTTGGTGTCCAGGCAGTGCATATGGACCAGAAAACTGTTTTAAGCCTCCTGGAGAATCAGTGCAGTGTTGTCTGGTTGGTCCACATGAACATTGACCAAGTTTATTTCATATTTTGGCTGCAAATTTTTACCAAGACTGAAATGAATGGGATTCTTGCCTAACCGTTTTGGCCCACTACACGGTTGCCAGTTACCAGTTACAGAATTCCCTAGTCTGATGTAATGATTTTGAAACAGGAAGTAACAGTTTAACCCTAAAAAAAGATCAGACCTTAAAGTCCAGACCTTAACCCCATTGAGAACCTTTGGGATGTGCTGGAGAAGGTTTTGCTCAGACTCGACCATCATCAATACAAGACCTTGGTGAAACATTAAGGCAACACTGGATGGAAATAAACGCAATAAATGACATTGCAGAAGCTTATCCAATGAAATATTAGAGTGACATTCTTGGTGTCCAGGCAGTGCATATGGACCAGAAAACTGTTTTAAGCCTCCTGGAGAATCAGTGCAGTGTTGTCTGGTTGGTCCACATGAACATTGACCAAGTTTATTTCATATTTTGGCTGCAAATTTTTACCAAGACTGAAATGAATGGGATTCTTGCCTAACCAGGAAGTGCCACCACAAAGAAATAACAGTTTTTGTTTGATTCTGAACTATGTTATAATAAAGGGATAAAATGTAATACAATTAGATAGTTTGGATAGTTTGGGTTTTTTGACATGAATCTGTATGGTGTCTCGTTCAGCAGTGTGGTGCATAAAAACCGACTTACCACCGTGAGTTCTTGCCCGGTTTTTGTGCTGATGAAAGTAGTTCCGGCAAGTTGGGTGGGCTCACAAAAATAAAGCTGATTTTCTTTTTAAAACAATATGTGTGCAAAAGAGTGATACATTTACATCACAAAACTGTTTTCTTTCCATTCCTATCACTGCGCTTTACTTTCGCGACCCCTGCCAACTTGCCGGACTACTTTTGTAAGCACCAACCAAGAACGTTTTCTTTCCATTCCTATCACTGCGCTTTACTTTCGCGACCCCTGCCAACTTGCCGGACTACTTTTGTAAGCACCAAAACCAAGAACTCGCCTCAGGGGACGATGTCGGGGGTAAGTTAGTGTTTATGCACCACACTGCTGACAGGGACGACGTACAGAGTCATGTAAAAAAAACTGAACTATCCCATTAAAGTTAAGTTCTTCTCTCAAACACAAAACACTTGCGTTGTTGTTCGGTGATGCACGATGCAAACATATGGATTATTAAGTGTCTCTCGTGTCCATCACTTTGACATTTCCTACTATTAGAAAACAATTAAGTAACTATTAGAATCAACCAGTGTTTTTTCCACCAATTATTACAAGTAAAAGAACCAAAACTTGTGCTTCTGCCTACTCCTTTTGAACATTTTTTAGTTTGTATTTATTTTAAAAAAGCTTTCCTCGCGTTACACTGTCAAACAATCTGCTAAAAATAGAAAGTCACACCACGCAGAACAATAACACCTCTCGTTCTACCGGTCGACCGTTTTACTCGTCAAGCGAAATTTACTCACACCACGACGCGACTTTCTTTTTAATTTGAGTTCTCGCGGTTTATCATTTACACTGACATCTCCGTATTACTTAGAGCCAGTGAAGTGACGGCTCTTTGTGACTCCCGCAGCCCAGTTCTCGCAGCGTAAACCCCTCAGATTGATGTGCGTCAGCGCCCTATTACGGGATAGTGGAGGCGCTTTTAATATTCTGCTGAGATGCCACTATCCCCGAGGTTTGCCAATAGCGCGCAACCTGCAGCCCCGGCCTTGTTAGCCCATGAAACTAAGCTACGCTGTTGTATCAGTATACTCCCTCAGATAGCCTCATTGGGACCACCGTGCACACATGAACCACAAATCCTTGGACTTTTTACTCGGCTGATAAAATATTCATGACAAGACGGTTCACACGTACGTGGCATACTGACGATCGCGTATATAGGAGGACCGCATTGTACTCATATAATATTAATGTGTCGGGATGCGAGATGAGTGACGAACGGGGGGGGGACGAGCGAGGTAGGGGGCGCTGTTGCGTTAATGGACAGTTTGAGGGCGTGAAATGTGCTACTTTAAGACGTAAAAAGGCTCGCACGGACAGATTCTGATAGCGGCGTCAAGGTGAAACTGCTGGAAACTTTGAAATACGAATGAAATCTCTGATAACTTAACTGCGTCGCGGTAAACATTTTGGAAATGTAAATATTTTAACACAAATATACGTCTCTACCTGCCTTTTCTGATGTTTCGAGGGCTTGCTCATTTATGTTTTAGCTCATTTGCGAAGTAAGTTGAGTTATCTTTTCA
This sequence comes from Scartelaos histophorus, assembly GCA_000787155.1. Classification (NCBI taxonomy): domain Eukaryota; kingdom Metazoa; phylum Chordata; class Actinopteri; order Gobiiformes; family Gobiidae; genus Scartelaos; species Scartelaos histophorus. The sequence continues at coordinate 3,037 of JACN01141223.1, read as the reverse complement.
AGGTTTAAAAATTTGACGGCGTAATACTTCATTCATCTAGGAGTAGTTCAATATAGAAAGTGATCAAAAACAAAAAACCTGTTTCAGGAAATCATTTTCAAACATTTACATTAAAATGCAATAGTAAATTATTAAAAAGTAGGGACGCACAACCCCTTTTCTTTTGCTTTGCTTTAAATATATTACAGCTGATATTAAAAAAATACAACTTTAGAGACTGAAAATAGTATTTATTCCTTTAAACAAAAAACAAAACTGATGCCGATTTGTTATGAAACTGTTATTTATCTTAATTAACCACAGAACAGCTTTGTATGAATAAAAATTTTAACATTATGACGTTTTCTGGGCATATTACATCTATTAAACGTCCAACTAGGATATGAGCTGAACCGATATTTAAAAGCTGAAAGTCCAGTAAAATGTCAGAATCAGCACCAAATATCTGATACTAGTATTGGTTCAGTGCCATAAAAAGTGCAAACTGTAGTGTGTGTGCTGTTAGTGGGCAGGTATATACTTTCACAGTGTATTTTGCTATTTTATTTAGCACTGTCAATGCCAGAATTAATCAGCTCTACAATATATCCAGCGTAACAAAGCAGTTGCCAGTCATTGAATATAGGACTACGCATTATACTCCAACTCCAAAGAGACGCTGAGATTTATACAATGATTAGTTAAGGGACCTGCGCGTCTCATCTGACATTAGAATGCACAAAGCATTGAGACAAACATTATTAGCAATGTTATATTTATCATTTTGTCACCTTGGCAACGTGCCTATGGCCTATGGCAAATTTATGTGACAAAATATAACGAAAATTATCAATTAAAGTGTGTCGTTATGACCAGGGTGCATCAAACATATTAAAGAGAAGCACAGGAGGCGAGAAGGTTACAAAAGTTAAAGTTGTTTTTATTTTTAAGTTAATTTAAGTTACTTTAAAAACCCTAAAAAACCTCCCACGCTCAAAAATAAAGTAGTAACAGAAAGGTGGACCTGGTGATCACAGTAGAAACAGATGTTCACAGTTAATTACCAGGCTTTTAATTAAAGGTCCACACAAACTTGACTCATATTAGAACATCGTTAACTTGTCAAAAACATGAATGCACTGTCAGCTTTTCAGGAGGCGATCAAAAACAAGAGTCCAGGAGACTTGATGTAGTTGCGTATGGTTACTTTAATTCTGACTCAAGCAGATGCAGATACAGGTCATCATTCAGTTGTCTCCTCTTAAACACATTTCCAACAAACCGTCTCTATATTGCGGTGAAAGCAGGAGGTTTAAATACTGAACATTTTGGCACACATGTCATAGTATTCCTTGTTTTACAGCATCTTGTGGTTATCATTTGACTAGCAGTATGGTTTCAATACGATGGCCTGGACCTTCAAGAGTTAATCATGTACCCAGCAGGGTGGTCTTCAAGTCAATAGTCGGCCTTGTACCTTGAGTTTTAACACTTTTATCAGCAGGATGCTCTTTAGTACAAGGACAGCTTTAAATTTGAGCAGATCGCTGGTTACACTTTTAACCCCTGTGATGACCACATATTCACCAGTCCCTTCAACTTTACCCCTGTAACCTTACTAACACACAGAGGACACATAAAACAATGAAATTCTAAGGAAATATTTCTCACAGCACCTTGATTTGTGCGTTTGAGTAATTAGTTATCAGTCAGTTTACATTTGCAAAGCTCAAACTGCTCTGTTCCACTTGTGACGTCATGAGTAGAAAAGGTAGTTTTCAAGTTAACAACTATAACTTTTATTTTTAGTTCAGCAGAGATAAGCAATTCCAGGTCTGAGATTATCCAAATGATTCTAGTGAAGGTGTATGGACTTTAAAAACACAGTGGAGCACTTCCTGTATTACCACATGATCTCAAAAGGTAGAACAGAGTGTTTTGTGTTTCCGAGAATAACACAGGCTAAATCTAGAATGTTTGTTTGTGATGAGGAAACATTACAAATTAGATAATAAAATAGTGCACATAGTGTCACATGGGCCTTTTAACTCTGCAAATTCAGCACTTTCCTGTCAAATCTAACACAGTATAACAAAAACGAGGTGTTAGGTAGTTGTTCACTTCCTTACAGCGTTGAAATACACTTACAGTACACTTGTTTCACTGCTTCGGTCTCTCCCTCCGGCCTCCTCAGACCAGGACCGGCGCCAGGACCGACTCTGACCTTCGACCCCTTTAGACAGCCCCGCTATAGCTGCAGCAATCCCACAATGCACCATTAGTAAATACACTGACCTTTACATCACAATACAAACAACATCTTATTCAGGTCAAGTCCTCTCTGTGCATTGCGTTGAATTAAAAGCTTTGACAGAATGATGGATAATGGTGCACGCTGGAGCCGGCCCAGTCGCAGATCACTAACCAGTGGAGTTTAGCCCGCGGCACCGACCTGCACGGGCCAAACGGGCGGCTCTGGTCGTGTTCACGTCGAAGGAAAATCCGCATTGAGAAGAACGGAGAAGGTTTAAGTGGTATTTGGCCGCCCATAAGAATACCTGAGCTCGCACTGAGAGGTATAATTGGACTGATTTGGCTGACCACTGCAGCATCAGCGTGCCCCCGAGGACTGAGAGAGAAAAGCAAGAAGAAGAAGAAGAAAACGGCTCCCGGATACAGATGAGCTACAGAGATGTTAGCTGCAGAGTTAGCGTATCCGTACACCAGGAAATGGATCACTAAACGCCTTTGTTTAGATCAGACCCGAGCAAGAAATCCAAGAAAAAGGTCCCGGCAGAGGCAAAGAAAGAAAGTTCAGGTTTACTTTGAAACATTTTTATCTCTTTTAGTCACAATTTACTGATCCAATGCGTAAGTACAGATCAGCTTTGTTAAAGGTGCATTGTGTAACATTTCTGCTGGTCTCCATGGAGATACGTTACACATCTACATCTACGTTACATGTCAAATCTAGGGAAAGGCGAGCCCACCCATAGTAAAAATTGATTTATTTTAGTTAATAAGAACCCATGTTCAATTCAATTCAATTCAATGTATT
>JACN01021873.1:0-13133 GCA_000787155.1 Scartelaos histophorus | reverse complement strand
ATGACTCTGGTCTTGACTCTTACCTTTCATCTTCTCTTGACTCCTCAGAGTTTCTTCCCTGGAGGAATCCATCCAGCTCCATTTTGTTTTCTGTTTTTGGCCTCTCGTTTCTAGGAAATATGGTGCAATTGGTAAATAACAGACCAAAAGTTTGAATGAGACTGCTGCTGACATTACAACAAGGCAGAAGGGTATTTTTCCACAGGCAACTGGGAACTGCCTATTTGCTATTTAGCAAATAAATGTGTTAATTATGTAGCCTAATGTAACCTACACAATAGTAAATATTCAGCTTAAGTAAACCGATTCACAAACTGTAGCGACATTAGTTGTGTGGTCACGTCTGTTATTGATCTGGGGTAGTAGCTCAGCACGTGAGGGGTCGGCTAATTTACGCTCAGCTGTTTGGTGCTGTATGAGACCAGCTACTGCACAGCAGAGACAAATAAATACACATTCACGTGTGACCTGGCTGCTGGGGTGTGTGGGCGATGCTACACTCAGAGAGCTTGGAGATCTAATCTTTTCTACACTTGTGCTGCTGCAGCCCTCAGTATGTGTGTGTGCACGTGCACGTGCACGTTGACAAAAGAGGTGTGTCCGGAAGGGGGAGGGGCCACTTATTGGAGCATTATTATCACGCGCTTTAATCGCTCAGCATTTCTACATGGTCATGTCTACATGGACCACAGCACAATATGACTTTCCTTTTGGAAAGGATAACGACTCTACCTGGTTTTCTATTGGCTGTTGGGTTCAATCAAACTCTCTGCTCTTCTAGTGTAACTGAGTCTCTGGGATTTCGTGGTTTACGTTCGGCTCTTACACACTCCACAGACGCAAGGCGCTGTTTACTAAACCAATGCGGCGGTTCTTAGCGGCTTTTTCCAGCTGGAGCTTCCTCACAGTTTGCACAAAGTTTGTTTCGATGACGAGAATCCACGACCAGTTCAGCGCAAAAGAAAGTCCGTTTATGAGGTCGCCGAAAGGAGAAGAGAAGAGGAAAAGGAGCAAAGCCGAACAAAGGTGATTCTAGGAGATTCATTCCAGCGATGGCGTCACTGAAGCAGACGAGGGTCTAAAGACTGATGCGCTGGAGCTAAATTACTTCTGGACAGGAAACTTCTGCTCATCATCGGGAAACGTACTTTTTATCCAAGAGCTCGACAGACATTTTTCTTATTTTCTAGGATAAACTACTTCATTAAAAACGTAAATGTAAATCTAAAGTAATCACCTAGATTCTTCACACATATGACTCTCAAGATGTTGCACACATACATTGCTCTCACACTCACCACTTCATTCCAACTCTGAATGTGGCTGCAGTTATAATAATAGTAAATGAGAATAGGAGCAGCACCAACAGAGCAGCGACTGTAAAGGTTTTTGGTGTAAAGAGGAGGTGGTTCTGTTGGGGAGGGGGTTTCACACATGTGCAGTGTTGGAAAAAGGACAAACAGTCGCTGTGCTCCTCATTTCTTGGAAAATCCTCTATACCAGTGGTCCCCGAACCCGGGGCCGGGGACCGGTCCGTGGATCAATTGGTACTGGGCCGCAAAATAAGTCATTCATTATTTCCATTTTATGGATTATATGAGTCTGAATGATCTTTTATTTCCTTTTATTTTGAAAAATGACCGGATTCTCTTGGTTAAGCCTCGGTCACTTGAGTGCCAAAATTTAACCCATAAGCTCCAAAATTTAACCCTCAAGCTCGCAACATGAGTAAGAAACAGCCTTTGGAAAGTTTCTTTGCGAAGGGGAAAAGGTTCAATGAAGAGACAAGAGAAGAGCCTATGACTTCCAAGAAGAAGAAAGTTTTTAACAGAAAATACCAGGAGTTGTATTGAAATATGGATTTATTGCGGTCGGTGATTCTCATGTACCAAACACTCTGTGTTATATGTGACGACCGACTTTCTAATGAGGCAAAGATGCCTTCAAAACTGTTTCGCCGCTTTAAGACCAAGCACCCTGGATTAAAAGACAAGCCCTTGGAGTATATGCACAGGCCTGATGTGACGGTTCAAAGTGGCAACTTCATACCCCCCGGGCCACATTAAAATTGTCAAGCGTTGACGGGTCCGTGGTGATAAAAAGGTCGGGGACCCCTGCTCAATACCACCTTTCATATTTGCCCATGACAACGCCTTTCATATTTGCCACACATGACAACGGCAAGCGATGGCATATTTATGCAGGCTGATATAAACTAAAACCTTTTAGAAAACGATGCTATGTGCACGATGTTATTTTGGAAAGCAGAGTGATGGAAATATTTGTTTCTCAGCGTACCCGGCTGTGTGTAAACGTAGCCTAAAGTGTAAGTGTGACAGTGTTTTCCCTTTGAGAGAAGAATCAGCCTACACTGATTGATTGATTCACACATGTCAAACGTGTCAACGAAAAACCCAACTCCTGATATATTTCTGATGAGGAAACAACATTATAACATGGATCAGAAAATGGTGCAATATCTACCCTTTATCTTTCTCTGTTTTGTTGCAGGGAATGTAGAGGGAGGAGATCTGCTGCCACTCCTTGTTCGAGGGCGTGTAGAGATAATCTGGTTCTGTGTGGGTGAAGAAGCTTTCGACGTTGCGTTTGGCCATTTTCTGGGCGTGTTCTTTCAAGGATGAGTAAAAGTAAAACCTCTCCTCCTTGTTGTAGAGCTTCCAGAACTTCAGCTGGAAGTAACTGACTGGAGACCAGCACCGAGCCAGACAGTGGATGGCCATGTAGAAAAACAGGATGTCCGCAATCAGCAGCCAACCCACAATCTGAGAAGAGACAGAAAGAGGAGCAGACAGGTGCAGAGACAGGGGAACATAGTTTAAAACACATGACTTATTTTACATTATTCCTCATTTCATTATTGACAACTATACACTGCCACAGCTGCCCTGGGGCAGACTGACAAGCAAGGGGACACTGCCACAGCTGCCCTGGGGCAGACTGACAGAAGCAAGGCTGCCAATCTGCAAATCCACCACCACAAACACTACAGCCTATACAAAAATACTGTTTTGGACCAACAGAAAATAATTAGTTGGCTTAACATCACACTTACTTCATTCTGGAGTTCTCACAAAATATCAGAAGCAGTTTTCTAAAGTGTGGGTAAAGTTTAATTATCAGATTCACCACAAACCTGTGACTCTGCTCTGAGCGTGAGGAGCACCTCGTCTCTCACATCTTTAGGCACTTTCCCATCTTTTCCGCAGGGGAATGTGTGGAGCTCCTTTAAGTAGTCGGCCTCCTTTTCCCTCCCTTTGCACAAATGATCATTAAACAGCGTCACATTGGTCCCTGTCATGGCACATTCTACAAAAACTCCACTCAGAAGAGCCACTGCAATCCAGGTGCTCGGAGCCAGGAAAACAAACGTCGAAATCTGAAAGAGTATTTTTGCAAGGGACTTCATTTTACTGCAGCGGTTAGAATCTTCTTCTTTTATTTTGCACAAACCCGTCATCAATTTCCATGTTCTTCTCGACAAAATTAAACCAAGAGTCGTCAACGCCAAAGCAGGAACAAGCAAAAACACCAAGCCATACCAGAAGTTGAAGTGGTTGCAGGGGCATTCGAAAACCTGGTTTGAGAAGATCTGTTCGAACCCTGCAGTAAGTGACGCGATCAGGCTAAAGCATAAGCTGGACTGCTTGCTGATGTTTGTAAGGATGGTTTCAATTTTGTCCATTTTGCTGCCGATGAGACAAAATAGAGAGCAGGTTCTGGAAGTGGCTTGAGTGGAGCTGTGTCTTCCCCTTTTGAATTGATACGTGTGATTCTATCCTCCGCTTCCCTAAAATAATGGCATAAAACTGGTTTCACTGTTTCATGTGCCTGGGGAATTAGATTGTTGGCAGCTTCATCAAAACATGATTTCTTACATTGAGCAGGCCCGCCTCTTCTCACATTACACTTATAACTTAGCCACACACACACACACACACACACACACACACACACACACACACACACACACACACACACACACACACACACACACACACACACACACACACACACACACACACACACACACACACACTGCACATGTTTAAGACACACACACACACACACACACACACACACACACCTACACGCACGCGCACACACACACAAACAGATACAGTTGCTCCTTCGTGCACTGAAAAAAATAAAAAAAATAACCATAAACCAATAACCAACGATATATACAGATGGAAAATAATAAAACAAACTGAAAAATAAAAATGACAAACTAAAAACATAAACAAGGAGTTTTGAGATATGAAAACAAATGATTTAAATGAATTAAAATTCTTCTGGCTGTGGGTCTATTCCAGGGGCTTTGTACTGAAATGATCTGCGTCCAAAATCCTTGTAGACACGAGGAACAGAAAAAGTGACACAGTGGAGCTTTTAAGTGAAAATGACGATGTTACTGGGATTAAATATTGATGTAGATAATGGGGACAGTTATACATTTATAAGATAATGGGGACAGTTAAATACATTTATAAATGTGTTGAATCCAATGAAATTGACGTCTGTTGTTTGGTTGTGGCCAGTTGAGCTTTTCAAATAAAATACAGCGATGAGTTTGTTTTGGGCCTTTAAGGATAAATTTACAAAGAAAGTTGAAGAGAACGTTCAGTGGTTTGAGACGTGCATCATGTGTATTTTTGATAAACTGTGTCAGCAGAGTCAGTGATGGTTAGAACTAGTTGTGCTATGACTCTTTTCCTGATTTCTTGAGTGAAACAGTTTGCTGACTGGTAAAGAGGACTTCATGTAGCATAAATAAAAAAATCTAACCTCAACTGCAGTGCTTGTTGTTGCTTGTCAGAAATAATGCAACAACATATTTTTGCGCATAGTTCAGCAGCCGTACATTCCAGTTATGTTAACTTGACTGGGCCTGTTCAGCTTGAATCCCAGGACTTGGATTTCTCTTGTTTATTGGTTTAGTCCTGGTTAGAGCCTGGTTTAGTCCTAGTTTAATTCTGGTTCAATAGGTCTACTGGATTGACAGTTCTGCACAACAATGTTAGTCTTTTTATTTCACTTTTCAAAAAAATCCAATTGGCCTATAGCAGTTGTTACATCATTGAAAAAGATCTGACGGTTAAGATTTTTTGTGACCCCAACAGCCCTCTAGAAAATCTGAAATGTAGTTAGTGTGACCAGACATCCCTATTTTCCCAGGGAAGCCCCAGTTCTGAGCCCTGTGGCCCCTGTCCCAGCAGATTTATCCAAGACCATTGATCTGCCACAGTTTTATATAAGAAATGTCCAAGGTGGCCCTATTTTTAACCAATTTGATACCTGCCTGCAGTAAAGAGAGGCATAAACTGTCATTTGTTGAGGTCTAATATTCCCCCTTTGACACATTTTTGTGTCAGTTTTGTTCTGAGCAGACATCTGTGTTGGCTTAGTTGTCTTCTACTGGAAGAAAACACATTGGTTAAATAGCATTTCTGAAAGAAACATTCTGTTAAGTGTGCAGCATTCATATCTCCTGTGACAAAAAAAGATTATTATTAAAGAAATTAGCAACTCAACTACACAGGGAATGTCACCCTTTTGCCTTTTCTAGTCAATAACCCTAGATAGGAGTTTCACCTAGTGACTGTTCGCTGTTTCACCCATTTAACTGTTCACTAGCTAGTTACTACTAGAGGGAATTTCACCCACTGACTGTTTGGTAGTTCGCTGTACTGACTCTGTGCTTCCTTGTACTTTGGAGAATAGATTCAAATTCCCATTGCTGGATAATATGTAAAGCAAAACATAGCAAAACGAAACCCATGTTCATCTTTACACAGTATTTCTAATTAACATGGTAAAATACAAAGACAAGTAAATCAGAAAGAAAAAAAATCAGTAGGGTTCAAGTTACTTCAGACGGAAGGTTTTGAGTGGCTTTCAGGTCACATGTTGACTTGGAGAAGATGGTGTAAATACAGGAGACTCACGGCATACAGGGCACTCTCGTCTCCAGTGTCCAAGTTGACAACAGATAAGGCATGGTTCTTTGGAAAATGTCTTCTTGCTCTTTCGATTGGCTCTTCTTCCATCTTTGTTCTGCTTATGTGTTGGCTGATGAGTCTTTAGTTGTTTCAAGTAGATCCGCCCCCCGAGCCTTGCCCCAGAGGAGCTTGCCAACCACCTCGGTGACTTCAGCCAGGGTGACGGGTGAGTCCCCAGCCTCGGCGCCCTTTTGGGAGGATGTGACGGTGGGATTGAGGAGATCCTCAAAGTATTCCTTCCACCACCCGACAACATTCCCAGTCGAGGTCAGCAGCTCACCCCCAGAACCGTACACAGTGTTGGTGAAGCACTGCTTTCCCCTTCTTTGAGTTTTTGCCTCTGTGACCACACTGTTCCCGTCAGCTGCCTCAGGAGTCTCACGGGCAGGGCCCTGTAGACCTCCTTCTTCAGCTTTGACGGCATCCCTTACTTCCAGTGACCACCACCGGGTTCGGAGATTGCCACTGCGACAGGCACCACAGACCTTGTGACCACAGCTACGAGTGGCTGCATCGACAATACAGGCCGAGAACAAAGCCCACTCGAACTCCATGTCCCCAGCCTCCACCGAGATCCAAGAGAAGCTCTTCCGGAGGTGCGAGTTGAAGGTCTCTCTGACAGAGGGCTCTGCCAGACGTTCCTAGCAAACCCTCACGATACGCTTGGACCTGCCAGGTCTTTCCGACTTCCTCCCCCGCCAGCGAACCCAACTCACCACCAGGTGGTGCTCTACAGCTCAGCCCCTCTCTTCACCCGAGTGTCCAAGACACACAGCCAGAGGTCAGACGACGTGACAACCAAGTCGATCATTGACCTTCGGCCTAGGGTGTCCTAGTGCTACGTGCACTTATGGACCCTTGTGCTCAAACATGGTGTTCGTTATAGACAAACTGTGACTAGCACAGAAGTTCAATAACAGAACACCACTTGGGTTCAGATCAGGGAGGCCGTTCCTCCCAATCATTCATCTCCAGGTGTCACTGTCGCAAAATAAGAATAATACATACTATAAATAATGGATTAGTCATTCTCTACTGTCAGTGGAAATGGGGCTTAAAGCGCAACACTCCTGAGCACCACCATGGGGAACTGTCCCACAGTTTTAGAAGCCTCACTCAACAACAAAAGAAAAAGGCTTTTTTATTCGCACAAAAACTTTGAACTGAAATGACATGTGGAACTTTGTGCAAAAATCAGGTTTCATTGAAGTTCTGCTTTTCTTTTTTTGAGGAAGTCGAATCAGATTCTACTCGTCTTTCCAGTTTGAGATTTACAGGAAACAAGAACTTACTTCCACATTGCAAAAGTTAAGCCAGTGTTGACCTTTTAAGGATCATGTTCATAAATTCAAAGAATTTACAGAGTTTTGGCCTATAGAATGTTCTGATGTCAGCTGAAACCAGTAATACAAGATTTTTAGTTTTCTCACACTTTAGCAGAAAATTTCTATCATTTTTAAATAAGAAGCAATGTTGAAATATATGTTGAAAACAAGTTAAATAATATTTGTCTTGTTATAAATAAATCTAGCTAAAAATACTCAAGATATTCAAGTCAACTTAATATTTTGCAGTGTGTTTAGTGTCATGCTGCAGAACAAGTCCTGGATTTCTTCTTGTTTTTTCCTCGGTCTGATCGTCTCTTCTGCTCCATCTGCACTGCAAATCTCTCTGATCTGGCCAAGATTTTAAAACTTTTATCAGGTTCTTCATCTTGTTTTCAGGTTTATTCTTCACTTACTACTTTTCAATTAGTTGTTTAATCTTAACAAAATTTTATTGTTCCTTCCATGACTCAACGAGTCAGAAGATCTCAAATTTTGTCAATAAATGTTTAAAAAGGAAATACAATCCATTTCCCCCAGTTTTCCCCTGAAACACTTCACTTGTTTTTAGATTCAGTGATACATTTGTTTTGTATTTATTATCAGACCATGAACACTGATCAAAAACTGGTTTTAAGTCTGTTTATCTCAAATTTAGCATCTATAAACTTATTTCAGCCCATGAAAACTCACCACAGACTGATTCATTCTAGTCCAGGGGGAGTTTATTTTAAAATAACTTGTCAAGTGAAATGATCTTGCTGCATGGACAGAGAATTTCACTACTTTTAAGTAATTTTCTGATAGTTGTAAGTGTTTATATTTTAAATTTTGACCAAGCGTTCTAGCAGTGTGGCTCTTCATTTTACTCCATCTTTAATTTACTTTTTTCCCTCCACATTTTAAACAAAGCAATGACACATGCAAACTTTAAAAACATGCAAAATCATAGTTTTTATTTCCATTCTCATTGTATTCAGCTCACCATGGCAGCAGCAGAAGCACAGGCTAAAGTCTGAGTGGAGATTGTGCAGAGGAAATAAGCAAAATACACCAACTCCCCTCAGACTGGCACTTAAAGCGGCCGACACAGGAAGCAGCAAAACCACAACTACAGAACAAATGGAACTCACAACACAAGAGAGATTTTTAACTGTGATTATATACTTTAAGAAACAAATGCATTTAAAACAACCCCCCCAAAAAATCACAATTATATACAGTAGAATAAAAAGTAGGCCTAGGTTTAAAGGTCCTATATTCTGCTTAACTGACTCCTTTAAGCTTTAAGTCGTTTTATAAAGATGTTACCTCCTCAAAAACAGAAAAAACAAACCTGGACAAAACCAGAATTAAACCTGGACTGAAACAAAAAACCAAAACACCAAAAAAAAAACCCCTCAAAATATTGGTATTTAATTTTGCCCATTCAGTGCGATTAGGTTTGTTGTTGCCTCAGTGTTACTTCGACCGGGGACATTTGGACGTGAAGGTTTACGGTTGTCGGTAATTCCTCCCTGCAGGACGACAACAGTATGTTAACAATGATTGTTCACAAAACATTGTCTAAAATGTACATTTACCAAGTTCATCAGTGTTATTCTCTAAAATACAGTTCATGACCCTCAAGACAAATGTCCTAAGTCAAACACAACACATCTACAGGACAATCGGTCAGAATGTTTAAATGTTTGAAGAAGCGTCATGTCGACGTGCTGCCGCTCGGAGGACAGGGTTTTAGCCCATGAGAGAAATGTAGGAGTCAGTGCGAGTCTGAAGTTCAGCTGAAGCATGTTCCACTTCTTTGCTGCTGTGTCTGAGAAAACCCACTGTCCCATCACGGGACGTTTAAAGGGAACGGGCAGATCAGAATTTACAGATGGGCGAGATGTTCTGTTCATCTGCTCTGATCTTAACTGGGCAGCACCTGGAGAATTCTATGGAGCTGCCGCATCTCAGAATAAAATATCAAAATGTCAAAGTTTAACAGGTTCTATCTGTTTAGAAAAAATCCAGAACCACTTTATTTTTACAGCACATTTTACAAAAAAAAGCAGTTTCCAAAGTGCGGCACAGAGATCATAAAATGAAGACAGCAAAAAGGTAAATTCCTAAATTTTGGTCATAAAAATAAAAGACAAGGAGGACCACACTCCACTGTGGAGGCTGTACGGACGTGGAGAAGCAGCTCAGGCCTGACAGAGGAAGACTGGAGAGCACAGGTGAGTCTGAACAAAGGACAGGTGAGGGGGCGGGGCATGTGAGGTGATTAAAAAATAAAATAAAAAAAAACTTGGAGATGGAAGCTTTAAGTCAGGAGTCTCCAACCTGTAGCTCAAAAGTCACAAGAAGCTCTCCATCCTCCTCTAAGCTCACCAAGGGATTTCTGAAATCTGAATTGTGCATAATAAATACAGTTTGATTTACTACCTCTGTAAATTCATTCTTTTGATGCCTAATGCACCGATAAATGGATAATGGTTTATAAGCATCTAACCAGTGGTGTGCACAAACATTTTGGGGGTAGGTGCTCAGTGAAAACAAGAGCACTTTGTGAGCATGTCTAACTCCCGGCTTCCTCATTCTAAAAGTGTGAGATTAAAAACAACAATATCCAGGCACTTGTTGAATGTGTTTTCATAATAATAATAAGACGAATAAGAATAGATTATAAAATTGGAGGAACAGTACAACATTAAAATTGGAGCTTTAAAAGGCCGAAGAGTTAACATGACTCTGGTCTTGACTCTTACCTTTTATCTTTATCTTCAGTGAACTTTACATTAGCTTCAGCGCTGGTTTTTGCCAACATTGGAGTTTTTTCATCACTTTCTTCCATTTTTGGCCTTTCATTTCTAGGAAATATGGTGCAATTTGTAAATAACAGACCAAAAGTTTGAATGAGACTGCTGCTGACATTACAACAAGGCAGAAGGGTATTTTTCCACAGGCAACTGAGAACTGCCTATTTGCTATTAGCAAATACAGGCAACTGAGAACTGCCTATTTGCTATTTAGCAAATAAATGTGTTAATTATGTAGCCTAATGTAACCTACACAATAGTAAATATTCAGCTTAAGTAAACCGATTCACAAACTGTAGCGACATTAGTTGTGTGGTCACGTCTGTTATTGATCTGGGGTAGTAGCTCAGCACGTGAGGGGTCGGCTAATTTACGCTCAGCTGTTTGGTGCTGTATGAGACCAGCTACTGCACAGCAGAGACAAATAAATAATGAAGTATTTTTAATACCTTATTAAAAAAGTAAATGTAAATCTAAAGTAATGGCACAGATGTTGCACACATACATGACTCTCACACTCACTTCATTCTAACTCTGAATGTGGCTGGAGTTATGATCATAGTGAAAGAGAATAGGAGCAGCACCAACAGAGCAGCGACTGTAAAGGTTTGTGGTGTAAAGAGGAGGTGGTTCTGTCGGGAGGGGGTTTCACACATGTGCAGCGTTGGAAAAAGGACAAACAGTCGCTGTGCTCAGAAAATGTTGCAATATCTGCCCTTTAACTTACCCAGTTTTGTCAGTGCTTGTGGCCGGTGCCTCTATGTTCTGCTTCAGCTGGCAGTAACGTGACGAAGAACAGCCCTTAAAAAGACAGTTCATGGTCAAGTGGAAAATGAAGATTGCCACAATCAGCAGCCAACCCACAATCTGAGAAGAGACAGAAAGAGGAGCAGACAGGTGCAGAGACAGGGGAACATAGTTTAAAACACATGACTTATTTTACACTCCAAGTTCCTCATTTCATTATTGACAACTATACACTGCCACAGCTGCCCAATTTCCAATCCTGATAGAATGTATTTACAGGAAACGAATCTTCTCCCTCTGTTTTACACGAACCCGTCACCAATTTCCATGTTCTCTTTGACAAAATAAAACCAAGAGTCGCCAACGCAAAAGCAGGAACAAGCAAAAACACCAAGCCATAGAAGAAGTTGAGGTGGTTGCAGGGGCATTTGTAAAACTGCTTTGAGAAGATCTGTTCGCTCCCTGCAGTGAGTGACGCGATCAAGGTAGACCAGAAGGTGGACGTCTTGCTGATGTTTTCAGCAAGTTCAAGAAGTTTATCCATTTTCCTGCAGAGGTGAGACCAAAACTACAGCAGGTTCTGGAAGTGGCTTGAGTGGAGCTGTGTCTTCCTCTTTTGAATTTATACCTGTGATTCTATCCTCCCCTTCCCTAAAATAATGGAAGAAACTTTTGGTTTCACTATTACATGTGCCTGGGGAATAACGTTGTTGGCAGCTTCATCAGAACATTCTTTTGTAATTTGAGCAGACCTGCCTCTTCTCAGATTATCCAGGTTGCACTACCTGCTTGAGTTGGCACAAACAGAAACAGCAAAACTCTGCACATGTTGAAAATGTGATTGTTGAACAGAATCCATCAGAACATAAATCAAAAATCTAACCACAATTGCAATGCTTGTTGTTGCTTGTCAGAAATAATGCAACAACATATTTTTCCACTGACTGGCGGCTGAGATTTTTTATGACCCCAACGGCCCTCTAGAAAATCTGAAATGTAGTTAGTGTGACCAGACATCCCTATTTTCCCAGGGAAGCCCCAGTTCTGAGCCCTGTGGCCCATTTCCCAGCAGATTTATCCAAGACCATTGATCTGCCACAGTTTTATATAAGAAATGTCCCAGGTGGCCCTATTTTTAACCCTATTTTTACCTGCAATAAAGAGAGGCATAAACTCATTTGTTGAGGTAAACTACAGAAAGGTATACTTAAAAATCACCAAAACACAAAGAAAATGTGGATGTCTTCACTCACGTTAGTCATGAATGGAACAAGATTCTCAGAGAACTATAGGGTAAGACACTTCTGTCAGGTTTTGTCAAGTGTTCTATAACCGACCCTGGTCCAGTCCTGGTTCAGTTCTGGGCTTCGTCTGGGTTTAGACTTGGTTTGGTTTTGGTTTAATCTTTGGTCTGAAGTCTGATCTTGGTACAAAGCAAGAAATAATTGAGCTGTAGTGCAAGAATGGTCTCCATCGAGACGCCTTCCCAAGCAGAGAAGTTGCATCGTCCAACTTTAAAATAACACTTTTTATGGACCCTCAATCCAGGGTCCATAGCAAAATTGTAAAAATTAAGTTGATCATGAAGCTGCTTGAGAAACAAAATGGAACATATTTACACTAAAAACAACCTGGAAGTGGAACTAAACAGCAAATAAACATTTGTGTCATAACTGTGTACATAACATGCTGCATTTACAGCATTGTCGACTGTTGTAGTATTTTTATTTATATATATTTTTTGGCAATTTGAGTGCAAACTAGGTTAATTTATAGACTAAAACAGAATAAACTGTGTGTGCTAACCCCCCTCACTCTCCCCTTTAGTCCCCCAGACAGTGCCCAGTTGAATCTTAGGAATTTTAAGGGATTCTTTTATTTTTCATTATGTGCAGTACTGTCTTTTTTATAAAATGAGTTGTAAAAATAAACTTGGATTATGAATGTAACAGAAATAACATTGAAAGCAAACAAACTACAATGAAGGACCATGGGCTAAACCAGAATTAAACCAGGACTAATGCTACGTTTGATTATCCATCCGATCTCGGATATGACGTCACATCCGAGCTTCAAGTGTTTTATTATGTTTCATGTGTCCGACTCGGAAAAAAACATGGATGCTCAAGACTGAGCCTCAACGACACAACCTGGAGGAAGAATTCAGTATAAACAGTATAATTCAGTATATTGGTGAAGTGGAAGTGTTTGTGTCGTGTGATAGTCGATCATTTTGG
>JACN01130884.1:0-21516 GCA_000787155.1 Scartelaos histophorus | reverse complement strand
AAGAATCTTGATGAACTCTGGGAGGCAACTTTCTGCGGCAGTTCGCGTCAAGTCGACCAATCAGGGGCCGTGTTCTGGTGGTGACGCAGGGCAGGGCTCTGGCCACTCCTCCCTTCTCCAGACAAGGTCCTTTTCTAGTTTGTGAAATGAATAGGCCTATTATATAACAAAAATAATAAAATGATAACATTGTCTATATGTTAGGCCCATTTACTTGAAATAAAACTTATGTTTGATTTAAAATTAGATACATTATGTGGTCTTAAATAACAATATATATCACTGTATCAGAAATAAATTACTATATTTAAGGCATGCAGATTTCTGTTATTGACTACTGCATTTTTTTCATTTAAATTACTGATGATACTAAAATATTCAAGTCAATTTAGCTAAATGACATAATAAAAGAAAACCAGAGGATGTGTCAGTGACAACAGTGTAAAATGATGACTCAAATATTCCATTCAAAATTATTTATTTAAATAAATAGACACCACCACCACCACTTTTTAAACAAAGGGGTAATACAGATACACAAACACACGATTAAACATGAACATTTACCCGTTATATCAAAATTATTGGATTGTGTACTTTCAGGTTTTATGCAGGTTTCAACAAAACAAATGCAAAGCTTTTTAATGCCTTTTTAATGCCACAATTCATGCTATTAACAGATGTGGAAAGAAAATTGTTCAAGCTTTCATCTTGTCGAATGAGGAGAAGGTAGTAACTGTATGCAAAATTCACATGCACAATCACATAATACTTTTAGCAACCCTGCAGAAACCCTGACTGACTTTAGATTGTAGGGAGATTTAGCAGAGCAATGTTGTCACTGCATGTGGTTGTTCATGCTCCCTTTATTCATTTCTCTTATCAGCCCAATGCATAATCACTGCACCACATAAATGTCTATTACAACAGTATGACACTGTAACTGCTTTTTATGTGTACTTTACTAATTCCTCATTTTTTTAAATTAAAACATATATATTTAAAAGATTCTCGAGATGTTATATTTAAGTTACTGTTGCAATCCTATGTGATTGTTAGTGTATACTAGCATTATCTAGTAACAAATATATAATATTAATGATGTACATAAGACCATAGAATGTCAATTTTTTTTATTTACAATTTCATATATTTATATAATTACACACATTTACATATTTAAATTCATTACAGAGACCGGAATATAAAGGACCTTCCTTGGTGAAGGGAAGAGCTGAGGGACAGAATAAAGGAGAGGAGGAAAGAGACTGGTGTAGGTCCTGCTCTGTTGAGCTTTCCACCTCTTTATATTCAATTAGTGGGGTCCAAATTTTCAGGTTGCAATTAAATAAATAACTAGAATTTTCAGGTTAGTTCCTCCCTCCTGTGGGCTCACCACCTGCAGAGGGGCTCATAGGGTCTGGGTCTGGTGTAGAGTAGTGGGCAGTGCTGCCCCCGCGACCCAGCCGGATTAAGCGGGAGAAGATGGATGGATGGAATTTTCAGGTTGCAAATTTAGTAGAACTGTACGGTGCTCAAAAATGAGTTTTTAGTAATTCTTTTTCCTGAGATGGAATACTCGACAGAGCAGGAGCTAGACCAAGGAGGAAAAACTCGTCCGAGCTGCAACAGCCTTTGCGTAGCTTTAAAAAAAAGGAATTTTGGCGCAATTTCGTACATTTAATTTTTAACATTAAAATTGGCAACGCCTGATCAATAGCAATAGCTTAACTTAATTTGAGACACAATAAATGTTGCATGCTAAGCCACAAAAGTCTATTTAGGAGAGTAATTACAATGCTACACGCTACAGAGCTATATAACGTTTTATAACAACGTACCTGGTTCTTCACTCACTCTTCTCCAAGCAAGGTCCTTTTTATTCCGGTCTCTGTACTGGCATGCTAGTGTCGTATAGGACCGGCTCGTTTCCCACCGGAATAAGAAGTTTATCCTCCATATTGAGTGAAAGTTCTCGTCTGTCTCAGCACCATATAGACCAGGCCTATTCAATTAGTTTTTCTTCCGGGCCACATTTTAAAAGTAAGAGATGCATCCGGGCCGTAGATTTTCTTGTTTAAAATCTGAAAAATTGTGTTTTAGAAAATAATTAAGCAGTTCAAAGTAATGTATTTATTGCAACTTTATTGCAACTTCGAGTTTTGTCTTTGGGGTAAATAAATTAACTTCGAGTTTTGTCTTTGGGGTAAATAAAATGCATATTTGTCTGTCCAGGCAGGGTTAAATCGGCGATTTTCATTCTGAAGTGTGCGCTTCTGACCTGACATCTTTTCGCGGTTGTTGTACTTGAGCAGAGTATTCTGGGCTGGCGTTGCTACGTTACGAGAATGGTGCATTCGCGTGCATCAGAAATGTAGGATTTTTTACAACTTTTACACAAAATCTGTATTACAGCTGTTTATGTGACTTTCCTGGGACAGTCGGGGGCGGGCCACTCGCGGGGGTCCTCCGGGCCGCATTTGGCCCCCGGGCCGCTATTTGAATAGCCCCGATATAGACCTTACGTCACTATCAGAACACGGCCTCTGATTGTTTGACGTGACGCAAATCGCCGCCATTTGGGTGTTCGTGCGACAAATGCCCGATTCAATTTCAATCTTTCTTCAGTGAAGCAAATTTATTTTCGTATATTGAGCATAATTTGGGAGGGTTTTAGCTTTCATATGAGACAATTCCAAAACCAATCGATTAATTTAATGTCAGGTTATAAGCTTTTGTTTCTACAAAATGGATAAGTGACAAGACTTTTGTCAGGGACTGTAGTTTTTTCTCATTGACCCTCTGAAGTTGTATTTAGAGTGATTCATACATGTGTGAGTAATCTTTAGTTATTTATTTTTTTGTAGTGCTAGTAGTACGGTGCTTTTTATTATGTCCGTAGGGAAATTGTTCTGAGTTTCACCCATCCTTTCAGGAGCAGTGGGCAGCAGATGGGGTGTCCGGTGACCTATCTCCATGATCTTGTTGCCAGGCTTGGTTAGCTGGATTTTCATGTTTTGGAGTTAATGGGGGAAACCGGAGTGCCCAAAGGCACAGGGAGAACATTTGTTCTCCTGTATTCAAGACAATGAGTTAAATTTCCCCCTACTCACCATATATGCCCCCTGCTCTCTGCAGATTTTGTTTTACTTTCTTAATGTTGATACACATAAGATTTGGCAGTGTTGCATATACATAACAAAAAAACCAGCTCTTTGCTCCTGTGAACTGTAGTCTGCATGCTGTTGTGACGTCTGCTATAAGGACCAAAACCAGAATAACTACAGTGTTATTGTTTTACATCTAAACCAGACATAACAACATAATGGCTCACGGGTATCATGCATTTTAACTATGTAACAGGAAAAAAGTATAATATGAGTATTTATTATTGCTAGTGTTAACTTCTGAGAGGTCAATCTTCATTATGATCTGTTCACCTGTCACTCAGACAGCCTAACAGAGGCTGACTATTGGAAGGAGGCGGTGGCTGTGTCTGTACAGTTCAAATATTTCACATTAATTACAATACAGAGTCTGTCATCTCGTGAAAACAACTAAATACTAGTGAATCAAAGATGTGGCAAAAACAGGAGATGCTTGTAAATGAGTGACATCATGTCACAATTGACTGTACAGGCCACTAAGAAACATTTCAAAGAAATGAGCGTACTCCTGCACTTCACATCTCTTACAAGCAAAGCTTTGAGCTCCTCGAACTTTCTCTGTCCTGTCCTGTGCTTGCAGCCTTGTCACATGAGAGTGGAGTTTGACCTGAGCTGGTGGAGCCGCTCTCAAGAAGACTGTTCAGCCAAAAGAAAACTCCCAGAGACCACCGGGTAACTGCCATGCGTCTGTCATCTGCACTGTATGGACTTTTGACAGCATCCTCACTTATAGTCTAAATCTGAACGTGTAAGTAGGGCTGCACAATTTAGTACAACTACAATTAAAACAATTGAGAAAAGACTCAAACCTGAACTGATCATTCAAAAAAACATGAATGTCAGAACATGTTTGTAGAGGTCTAAGCTACAGGAAGAGTTTTCTATAAAGAGTCAGAAGAGTGTGTGCTTTACAGATGACATTCTATGACTTAAAAAGTGCAGTCTGCAATTTCAATTCAGTTGTATATTGTGCAGTCCGTTCTGCAACAAAGCAAAACTTAATTTTTTTTCCCCCTTAAAAAAAAACAAAAAAAACTTTGCTCAGTTGTAAATGTGTTTTAAACATTTTAATGGGAGTCATGACATGATTTTTTTTTCTTTTTTCCTTTGTTTTTTTTTTAGCTTTTTTACAATCTACTTTCAGCACCATGTATCATGTTTGCATCACCCCCATTGCATCATTTCATAATCTGGAAACTTTTACTCAAACCATTACATATGTCATGTAGCAAGTGTGAAAAATCTGAAACGCTTTGGTTGGGGGTCCATCACCTGCTTGTTGGTTTGGTTTCCATGAAGACAGAAAGGTTTAACGCCATACTATGAAACATTCCAGACAAAGCAATAGCATCTCCATGCACTGGACTTGCCATCCACTAGAAAAGTTACACAATGCACCTTTATGGAAAGTAGCGTGAGTGTTCACAAACGTCCCATGTTCAATAAATAGATGAATGGTAACCTGTCTATAGCTGTGTTAAGCCTGGCCCAAGTCATTGTCCTTGTGTGATTAAGGCTAATTAAGGCGTAGTTATAGGACAAGATCTGGTGGAACAATATCCAGTGAGATAAACTGCCATAAAACTGCACATGAGAAAAGTGATTTTCCCCACTTCATATTTAGATTGATTTGGGTGAACTTAGCAAAATTCCAACAAAACTGTCTAAAAAGAGAACTCAGACATTGTCATGCCAAACTTGTGACCTGAATTATCGAGTCAGAATCTCATTTTCGTGGTTCTCACATTGTGTGTCGTTGAGTAGTTATCATTAGGATTGTTTAGGAATATAAGAAGCTTTGTCACTGACAGAGGTGCACAAGTGTGGAGTCAACAGTCAAAGCCTACAGTTGACTATTACTGTTAATTCACCACTTGGAGGCTAAGCAGCTATCTGTTAACTATGTGTAACTAACTAAAAATGATTTTTATGTTTTATTATTTTATGTTATGCTATTTTCTTTTATAACGTTTATAACAATGTTGTTTTCTCATCACAAGCATACCTGAAGTTAGGTTTTGTTTCATTTACACGTTTAACACACAAACCCTGCAGATTTTGGCTGAGTTCTTTTATGAAATGAAAAACACTCCACACATCTTTACTAGAATCATTTGGATGATTTCAGTACTGGAATTGCCAGTCTCCACCAAACTAAAGATAAAAGGAGCTGTAAAATACCACTACATGACATCATGAGGTGGAACAGAGGATTTTGAGCTTTGGAGATGTAGACAGACTAATAATAAAGGGTTACTCAAATATGTGAAGGAAACAAAACAACTCCAGGTATGTTTTAGAGGATATAATGGTATTCTAACATTCCTTAAGGTTCAGAAGAGTCGATGTTGTGTAATATAGACCCTTTAATACCTAAAATTAAACTAATAGCTTTACAGAGTGTCCTAAAATGTATGTAAATTAAATGCACTCATTAGGTACCATTTTCCACTGTTGAGCTCCTTTTTGGTGTGTGTGTATGAATGAGAATGAAACAGATGCGAGAGAAATGGGTCATTATTATGTGTTCTCCCAGAGCTGTGTGAGGTCATGTGATTTGACCAGGCCAGTCCAGAGCAGAGCAGTGTTTGCTGTGAGGTAGGTGGTGTGGGTCTCTCAGCAGGCGGGCACTAGGCGTCTCTTACGGATGCACTCCCAGAGCCAGTGTGGTGACACCCTCTGCGCCGGGCAGTCCTCGCCCACCTCGCCCATGCTGTGGGTTGCGGTGGACGAGTCATAGTCGGGGACCAAGTCTCCGTCGTAAGCTACAAAGTACCTCCTGAGAGTGTGGAAGTCCTGAAGAGAGGAGGGCAGGTACAGCTTCACCCCGCTGAAGATGTCCAGGAGAGTCTGAGAGGAGAACAACACTTACAACTCACAAAAAGGGCTCATATTACACTATTTCATGATTGATGTTATAATCTTGTTTCCTCATTACAAACGGACCTGGAGTCATGTTGTTTCATTCATACATGTTTAACACACAAACCCTGCAGATTTAGTTTTCAAACAGAAAATGATCCATTTCTCCATGTGATGTTATGTGGTAATACAAGAAGTGCTCCATTGTCTTTAAAGTTTCCAAAAGGTAGAAGGGTGCAGTTAATTTTAACTACTACTACTTGACAAGGTGGAGCAAAGCATTTTGAGTTTTGGAGATCTAAACAGACTAATAATGCAGGATTACTCAAACATGTGAATGAAACAAAACACAGGTCTGTATTTGAAGAGGTATCAACATTCTAATATGGCTTACAGCTCACAAGAATCAATTTTGTGTAATAAAGGACCATTAAAGTACATATGGCAGGTTCCACTGCTCATCACATACTACACATCTCGCCTCTTTTGGGTTTAGATCCATAATTTTACTTAGTGGTTGGACACAGGTAGGAGATCATTTGTATCTATTACCTGGCAACAGTATGATTAACAACCTTGGGCCAAAACTTGTCTTGAACCGCACAACATTTATAATTGGACTAATAAACAAAAAAATATTTCTCTGTATTCCTAGAGGCATTCACATTTAGAACTCGCTTCTAATTTCTGTAGTTTTTCCCCACAAACTGCCATTTGACTGGTACATTTGATTTAAGTTAATGTTTCTATTAACACAGATACTATCCATTAGATCAGAGCAGTTCTCAACAGTGATAGTGCAGTGCTGTGCTCCAGCAGGTGAGGTAAGACTAAAAAACAGGCTCATCAGATCAGGAGGCTCAAAATCTTATACCAAAAAGGATTTCAGTGAGCAACATATTGGCTATCGGTTAACATATCGGTTTCTCTGGACTCTAAACAAGCATCTGCCATAAAAAAAAACACATTGGTGTTTTTTTGATCCCAAGTTAAACTTAAGTGGGGACTTTTTAGAGTACCCAAGTGATGAGGAGTAGATGTGGTCACCCTCCACAGATCTGACCAGTAACATGGACTGGTAGCACCACATGCTTGTCTGCATGCAGATAGACATGTTTAATGCTGTACTGTGGAACATTTCAGGTCAAGCAATAACATTTCCATAGAGATAAGCAGGTGGCAGACCCTCCACCAGAAAGGTTACATAGTACTATTAAGTAACAATGGCAGTCATACAGAAGGTGAATGTTTTCTCCAGGGTTACCAAAGTGTTCGTGATCTCCTGTTTGTTCCAGATGTGGATTATGTGAACAGTCATTGTGTGCACTGAGTGTCTACCTGTAGGGTGTGCAGGGTGTACCTGCTGTACACACTGTACACTGTATACAGAATGTGTTGGTGTGTGAATGTGTGTCTGACCTTGTCCTTGGAGGGTTCCAGCAGCTGAGCAGTGCCTCTATGATGGCTCTGTCCATTTGTGTGCGCCTCACACTTCACCTGCTTCACACAAGAACACATGAGATCTACATATATCTACATATATCTACATGTGTGTGAGAGTGTGTATGCACGTGTGCGTGTACTGTGGTAGACTACCTTTTTAGCACTCCCGGCTTCTGAATCTGGAGTACGAGGCTGTGACTTCACTGCCTTTGCTTTGGGAGTACTGGCACCTCCACAAGAATACAGAGAAATGATCATAACAGCCAAAATGAAGTTAAGTCGTAAGTCAATTTTAAGTCAGGTAAAACTGAGGCTGTCACTGTTGGCCACTATGACCACTGCAAACAAAACATTGTCTAAATGAATAGCATGGCCATATTTTGAGTTTTGGAGATCTAGACAGACTAATAATACTGACAACAGCTGACAAGAGTTTTCACAAAAGTTGGATTTCGTAGGATTCTTTTTAGAATACTCATCAATCGTCAAAGTGCCTAATAGTTAGCTTTGTAAGTCTTAGCCTAACCCCCGTTCTGAGCCCGCACTAGCTAATGCTCTGATTAGTCAGAACTGCACATTTCTGATGTCATGCATCAGGCAGCACTAGACCAGTATTCAGGAATGTGGAAGAAAATATTTTTTGGCTCTAATGAGCACATGCCACTGAAAACAACATAACTCCATCTTGGGTTCATCTTCCAGATCTTATAATACTTCCATAGACTGGACACATAACAGTGGCTGTACTCACTCTTCCTCTTCGGGACAACAGAGAGCGGGGCAGAGGGCGGGGCTGTGGGTGGTGGAGAGTCTCCTCCTGAAGAGCCCCTCTCCTCTTTGGCCCCTGAGGACCCCGCGCTCACCTGGAAGTCACTGGTCTCTTTAGAGATGCGGAACAGCTCCTGTCAAAGACAGAGAGCAGACACATCCTACTACAGCTCCATCAGGAAGATTCACCTCACCATACTAGACACCTATACATGCCACTGGCAGAGCTGAACATGGAAGTACTGTCCAAGTCTTTTGACTGTCTCACATGCTAAAGGCCAGTATGGTATAGTCACAGCGCAGTCACAGCACAGTCACTGCGCAGTCACAGCGCAGTCACAGCGGTCAGGCTCACCCGGAGCTGATGCAGGTTGGTAGCGCTTTGCCAGTCCTTGTCATCTCGGATGCGGGTCATACGAGGAAAGCGGATAGAAATGCCATCAGCCGTGTGCATCTCAGACTTGGAGAATTCTGCTCCAGTGATCTCCCACACCGGAGCACTCTGAGCAAACACACAACGTGACAACATAAACTCTCCACACTGCCTGTGCGTGTGCATGTGTGTGGAAGCAGCTCTGCTCACCTTAGGATCTCGGATGATGAAGTCAGGATAGTAATTCTTCACTATCTTCAACCAGTTGGGGATCTTACTGGGGTCCTGGACACACACAAAAGCTGTCATGGACTATGGGGATTCAGGCCCGCAGATGAGATGGGAGGCATAAAAGAGCATGTTTCTGGTTGGGTGGTTGGGGGAGAGCATGTTTCAGGTTGGGGTTGGTGGGAGAGCATGTTTCATATTGAGGCTGGTGAGAGTGTATGTTTCATTTTGAAGTTGGTGGGAGAGCATGTTTCAGTTTGGGGTTGGTGGGAGTGTATATTTCAGTTTGGGGTTGGTGGAAGAGCATATTTCAGGTTGGGGGTTGGTGGGAGAGCATGTTTCAGGTGGGGTTGAGTGGTTGGGGTTTTAAAGGAAAGCAGACCTTGCTTATCTTGACCACTGGTGGGAGAGCATGTTTCAGGTTGGGGGTTGGTGGGAGAGCATGTTTCAGGTGGGGTTGAGTGGTTGGGGTTTTAAAGGAAAGCAGACCTTGCTTATCTTGACCACATCTAGCTCCTTTTGTAGCCGGGCCAACATGGCGTCGTCATAACCTCCAGAGCATTTGGTCACAGTGCACCACTTCCCAGAGTCCGGGTCCAAACAGCCCATCAGGAAACTGGACATGATGCCCCCTGGTAATGCACAACAACATGACAATCAAATATGCTTTTCTTGTGTAAGGGTTTCATATAGGCATATAACACAGATTCATGTGTACATTTGTTAACATATTAGATAAAAAATAGTCAAAACTGCCAACACTGGTGACAGTTCTGAATATGCTTGCAGCTGGCAGCCAAAACATGTCAAAAAGGTAAATGCACCTCCTACTGTGTTGTCTTTAAAAAGAACCCATGTTAATAAATCAGCATTAATAAAAAGTCTAGTACTTCAATAAAATAAAATCACATTCATCTCTTGTGAATTTCCTTTAGGATATTTCTATACAGACTGGGAATTATTCACATTTTGGAGCGTTCTATCATGTTATGGTGGTGTACTCTCATCTAAAACATGCCTTTTATTTGTCATCCGTGCATGTTTGAGCCATCTAGCAATCTCTCCTGGGGAGTATTCAAAACCTGCGATTAGCAGTACGACTCTTTATAAACCTCAGCTCAGAAACCTATGTAACCCATGTTTCCACATGACAGTTCTCCATTAATATACAAAATATGAAAACACAGTGTACACAGGAACTTCACAAACCTGATGTGATGTGCTTTCATTAGCAAGATATACACAGATTGTAAAATATGTTACATTGTAAAGTACATTGTTTTGACAAATATAACACTTGCAAAATAATAAAAAGCAACATGGTGAACTAAAAATATGTTATATATGTTATGTGTTAGCATTTAACACCCCATAAAAGCGTAATGTCCTCTCATATACTGGATAAAGGCATTCTTTCATCGCTCAAATTGCCTTCACTAATCATTTTGCATGCAGTCCGTATTTGCTTCACCCCTCAATGCATCAGTAGAAAAATCGTATCAATGCCTAGTCTCTAGTAACTTCAAATGTGAATCAAAGGTGTAAATAACATTTCAGCAGCTGATAGAGTACGAAGAGTACAGACTTAATAAAGACTGGAGAAGAGACACAGTACAGACCATTGGATCCCTTTCCATAGAAGGCACCTAGCACCACAAGGTCTGCAGTGTCGGCCATGGCACCTTCGTTCAGGTAGTCCTTCTTCACCTTCAGCCAGTGACGCTTCCCGGGCTCATACATAGGACGCCAATACACACATACACACACACACACACACACACACCCACACACACCCACACACACCCACACACACCCACACACATACACACATTTTCACTTTACAATAACAGACAGAGGGCTGAGGATCTAAACTTTTCTAAACTTTTGTTGAATATGTTACATGAAATCTTAAGCCCAGCCCCCAATTATCATGAAGTTCATTGTTCTATAGTTGAATATGAAAATAGCAGAAGTGTACAGAACTGTTTTAGAATTATAGAAATACTCAGAAGTATCTGTATTTTTACTACATTCTGTTAATATATGGCACTTTTCTGAAATAAAACAAGTTCAGAGTGCATCTCTGCCTTTCTCTCCCTGAATGTCATTCATGCTATTTTGATTGTCAGCCCAAAATAAAAAGAAGGAAGTGAGCATGGGTGTGGACTGGTTCCAACTGAGGTTTCTCTCCCTCACTCTCCCTCTTTGGAAATCTTGCTGTCGGTTGTCATTCTAACTTTAAAATGTTCATCTAAACCCGTTTTACAAAATCATGGTGTTTTTATTTCAATATCTTTGTGATGAATAATAACTGACCAGTTAGGTGCCTTCTTTCCCCTAGTAGAGTAAGCAATAGGTTTAATTTATCTTACAAAGATAAAGGGAATGAGAAAGACAAACAAACCTTGACATCTTTGAGTACCAGCCCCTCCAGTCCTTCTCTGATGACTCTCGTGATCATATCAGCCAAGTCTGCTGCCCTCTGCAGAGAACAACAGACTTCACAAGTGCACACAACAATCCACCAACATCTGCCACACCAAACAGGAGAAGATGCTTGCCCTTCAGTACCATACAAGTCTCATATTATGCTCAATCCATCCATCCACCTAAAGAACCATGTTGGCTCTTCAATATCATTAGTTGTTTTTTAGAGATACATGCATGTTTGAGAAATCATGTATTGTTCTCCAGAAGGGGATTGCTTCAATGCTCAGAAAATTTCTATTTGTACCTCTTGCAATGCACTTCTTGCATTTATACAAAAAAATCTGGGTTGGACACAGCTAAAACGATTTATCAAACATTCAAAATGTAAAATAACAATTTAGAAAAATTTAGAAATTCTATAAAAAGCATAAGTCTTCTTTAAAACTCTATATACCTTCAGTATTGCCTAAAAGTGTAACCATGTATGTTGTAGATGCATTTGCCCATCAGACTGCAGCTGCGTGAGCACTCACTGTGACATGCTTCATCTCAGAGAAGAGGATTCTGTTGGGCACCTCCACCATATTGTCATGAAGGAACTTCCTGCGCTCACACAGAGGCCTGCAGGACAGCACATGGGCACATATCACACATAATATGCTAAATACCATGGAACATTATATGGGTTTTAATCATAGCTCATGCTAAAGAAGACTAAAAAGCTCTATGTCTTAACATATAAAGTACTCAAAGAAATATAATAAAGATATCGAGCAAGAGGTTCAGCTCTGCAATAGCTCTAAAAGTTAGTGCTAAATGTGTATGACTTTATTTTCACATTTGGAAAATGTACAAAATTATATGAATGGGAAATTGTTACAAGTTATTTGTTACAGAAATACAAAAATCTTCTCAATTTTGATACTAATTCTCATTATTTGGCCAACACACTCAATTTCACCCTTAAATAATAGAACTTTCTTACCTATTCCCACGTGTCCTATCTGTGTAATACCTCAATGGTCCAGGGAGGTTCCATAGTGTCCATAAGCATATACGGTACTAGTCTATGTGCTCTTATACTTGGTCTGATAAAACTCAAGATCATTTTAAAGCTATTCAGGAAAGGTTCATTTCTGTCCCATGAATGTGACTTTTTTTTTAGCAATTGTGGGCCCGATCTTGCCCCTGATGTTAACAGTAGCACAAGTGCTAGTGAGGAGGCGTGTACAGATCAGACTGTACTTCACTGCTGAAGGCTGGAGTGGAACAATACAGGTGCATGTATGGTGATGGCATCTGAACCAATCTGTGGCCGCTGTGGCCTTTAAAAACACTGCCAGTGTGGGTAATGTGTGTAATGTCTTTGCTTTGTTACCAGGCAGCAGAGGTGTGGGGAAATGTTATACAGTTATCTCATGCGTTCCCCATCCCACAGCACCAAAAAACACTGCCACACACCTGCTCCCATCCACACCTGCTCCCACCTGTCCCGGCAGTCGCCACCATGGACTAACCCACGAGTAGAGTCGATGCTCTGCACATTCACATTACGGATATACACACAGTGCGTAGGGCACAAGGTGCTTGCGGGGGCACCCCCGCGCAGTTGACCGCAATTTGGCTCCCCCGTTTCAACTTTTCCTTTCCCTCCACGCCCCGAGTTGCATGCTTGTGTGTCTGCTGTGACAGATCCCGAGCTGTCAGAGCTGAATGTCAGAGTCTGGCCGTGAACCACGGTTCCGTGCAGTTATCTATGATTCTGATGGTCGCCTACCTACTGAAGACCAACTTTATAAACTAACCACAATGAGAATAATGTGGTTACGACATGAAATAGAGCTGATGACAGGAAAGACACGAGTGAGGAAATTTGACATTGCAGCATTAGGACCGCAGACAGGGTAAGAAAACACACTTTAGAACAGAAAACAGAAGAAAACACATTTTAGGACTTTGCTGTAAACTGCCTTATGTGACAGTACAGTCTGTACAGTTCCAGATCAAACCAAACTATAGAGCAGAGCTGAGCTGATATAGGGAGCAGGCGAGGGGCTGTGCTCTGCTGCGGGAGGGCATCTGGACGGCTCAAAAATATCCCACATGGCACACGAACATATTATGAATGTCAAACATTTATCATCCTAATATATTTCCAAATAAGTTTGAGTTTTGAATAAGTTTGACTAGTTTGAGATTTACTTTGACGTTTCTGGCAATTCAGTGAACGTGTGGCCACACGGCCACACCACGTCCCCAGTCTGCTCCGCTCCACCTGAGATTCAGGCACAACACACCTCGTGTTTAGAGCTCCACGCCCCACACCTGCACTACAGCTACCACCGGGGGCAAGATCGGGCCCGATATCTGTGTGTGTGTGTGTGTGTGTGTGTGTGTGTGTTTGGGTGTTGCAATGGAACAGTGCAGAGGAAGGAGCAGAGCAGACAGTCCTCACCTCTCCATGAGGCTCACTCCATTGAAGTATATACAGTCAAACACAAACAGGCACACGTTAGCATCTTGGAAGGCAGCTTTCTGTCAACACGCAAATCAACTCATGTTAGTGTATGGTATCATTTTAAATGAGGTGTAGAAATACTGCCCATTCAGCTTCACGGTTTTCATCAGCTGATGCTCTGAGATAAAACTGTAAACAATCTGTATTTGTTGGTTAGGCTTTTGTGTGTATTGTGCATCCTGTAGTTGTTTAGATACATTTCCAACTAGAGAATTTTCAGTCTGGACAAGGAGCATACTGCATATTGTATTTGGACTCCTAAGGTTCCACAGGGCAGTGGTTTGCCTGAATTACCTTATGGACTCCTAAGGTCCCAAAGGGCAGTGGTTTGCTGGTCTTGGTGTCGATCAGCAGCACCTCTGCATCCAGGATCATACTGTGACCTCCAGGGAAAGCTTTGGGGATGTACTCTTTGAAATGGGCCACCTGAGGAGAGGGTGTGAGAGTAAGGACTGGGTTTGAAGAATGATTGAATTATCATATAAAAAAAAATAGAACATATGTAGCTCATGGTTCACCAGCTAAATATGAGTAATGTGACCCTTAAAGATGCATTGTGTAGCTTTTCTCTTGGAGGGTCCATCAAATGCTTTTCTCCATGGAGAGGTTATTGCTTTGTCTGTAATGTTTCCCAGTATGGGATTAAACCTTTCCATCTTCATGGAGTCCAAATAAGACCGAGTTACAGGTCAGATATGTTGAGAGACATGACCTAGAATGCCTCTAGGTATTTTTGAGCTATATAATCACCTGTAATTGAATAAATGCAAGGCAGAGTTCATACTGTGGAACATTCCAGGCAGAGCAATAACATATCCATAGAAAGAAGCAGGAGAAGGATCCACAATCAAAAAGTTGGGGTAAACCTTTAATACAGTGTACTATCAAACAATGAAGGCAATATTTCTGCATTTCTGCATATTTACTTTTATAGTCCATTCATTGTTTGCATTTTTTGAATGTATTAACACATGTCTGATGGATTGCAAAAATTTTATTATTGTTATCAGGACAACATGTCTGTCATACTGTATACAAATACTATGCATTATTTTAAATAATAATATGCTATTGAGTACCTTTGCTTTGGCATTTTAGGTTTCAGAACTTAAACTTATGGCTAATTAGAACCAATACATTTGTCAGCTTCAGTGCTCCAAAAAAATAGTATCTAGTGCAGCTCGCCATTTACTGGCAGAAGAAAGAATCATGAAAAAATATAAAATTAAGTAATGATGAATATGCCCTGGCATGTTAATGTTAGCTTTATGTTAAGTGAGTCTGGTGGTTATTTTTGGACGTAAAAACTGCACAGGATTTCTACTTGTGATATAACAATTCTGGGAATTTTCAAACCACATATTTTCTGAGGCTCAGAGGACCCAAAGTACCATTAACAGAGGATTACTGAAAACAGTGTGAAAGAAGCAAAATACAACTCCATGTACATTTTGGAAGAATGTTACAACATTGTTGAAAGCTTTCAAAGTAAATAGTAAAGAGTATGTGTTCTTTAAAGTGTACATGCTGTGTGAGACCTTGTGAGGCAGGACAGGCTTGAGGCTGCGGCTGAAATAGCTGAAGCTGTCTCCGCTCTTGTGCACCTGGACCCTCTCTCCATCATACTTGATCTCTGAGTAC
The DNA here is from genome assembly GCA_000787155.1 of Scartelaos histophorus. Classification (NCBI taxonomy): domain Eukaryota; kingdom Metazoa; phylum Chordata; class Actinopteri; order Gobiiformes; family Gobiidae; genus Scartelaos; species Scartelaos histophorus. The sequence continues at coordinate 6,086 of JACN01130884.1, read as the reverse complement.
ATGCCGTTAGGACACTTCTTCATAGCGTACTCCACAGACTTACACGCCTCTGCCTAAAATACACCAAGAATGTGTTGTCAAAGAGCAAAGCATTCCGGGCCAAGGCAACTGGAGTTAGGCATTTCACAAAAAAATTGTGAATAAATAAATGGTCATAATCAGTACTAGAGTTCTGGCAAAAGACTTCTTGAGACCCAACTCATCACCAGTCATTTTAAGATGACGATATCTAAAACAATTATAATAATGATTTTACTTATTTAGGCTTATTTAAAATAATGTAATATAATGTAGACTGTATTGTAATGGTGGGCATAGATTCCTACCATAGACCGTATATATGAATGGACATAGCTAACGCGCTAGCCGCCTGTAACTGCTGCAGTGATCCTCTTCATCTTGTTCTTAAAATGTTCTTATTAACCCGCTCTACATGATCCAGAATTTTTTTTTCGCTATTTTCTTAGTCAAATAAATCGTATTCATAACATAGAGCCTGGCTCCAGATTCGCTCCTGTAACCGTTAGCATCGTGAGCCTCATTTGAGCGGCGCTAAACGCTATGGGTGACGTCACACTCGCTTAGTCCACCCTTTTATACAGTCTATGATTCCTACAGTAAACTAATTCCACATTGCATACAACCTTAGACTTGTCGATGTCTCCATTTTAAAAATTAATTTTCTCTGAAGCAAACCCGGCGGCTTCGTAGCTGCATCCATGTTGGCATGTGGCGTTCGTTCTGGTATTACACAGCAGAATACAGGTTCAAAAACTCGTTGCCCCATACAGTGCAATTTGGCTAGGTATACATCCGCGCTAAAGGTGAAAGTCATAATAGTTTGCTTAATGTAGACCCATCTCCCTGCCCAACTTTGAGAATAGATTAATGGCGATATTTTTTATGTCGCCCGATAAGATTTGGCATGTCACATCTAGACACATAGACTCACAAAAGCTATCTTACTACTACTTACAGTTTGGCCATAGCACGTCGGCGTATAACGCCCTCATTTCCTGTTTTTTCTATGAGCTCTCACAGCCACAGGCATTGGTCTACAGAGCTCAAATTCAAATCACAATTGCAGGATCCAGGCCTGAATGTGATGAAATATGAAATCTAATAAAATAGAACTCTATAGGGCCCCCTAGCCTAGACAAGAAACGTCAACATGATCAGATTCAGACCAAATTCGGGAAATAAATTCTATGCATGATTACAAGCAAGAAATTGTATTATAGACATTGGGCATTTCCCACTGTTGGCCAGCAGGGGCGCAAAGACTCCCCCAAAAAATAGTTTTAAAATTATTACACGCACATGGTAAGTCTGATAGTGCTGAAATTTGAATCAGTAATGCGAGATCTCACCCTGAATGTAATTGGAGCATGACTCTGGGACGAACAGGAAGTCGGCCATATTGGATCAAAAATTCGCCACCGTTTTGATCACATGTTGCTCAAAATTAGGGAAGTCCCCGTGGTTTTGGCCAAAATGAGCTCAGATTTGGTACATCACAACAAGAGACATAGACTCACAAAAGTTATCCATGGTTTTGGAAGCGCACTTACGGTTTGGCCGTAGCACGCCGGCAAATAATGCCCTCATTTTCTGTTTTTTCAATGAGCTCTCACGGCCACAGACTTTGGTCTAGAGAGCTCAAATTCAAATCACAATTGCAGGATCCAGGCCTGAATGTAATGAAATATGAAATCTAATAAAAAAATGAACTCTATAGCGCCCCCTAGCATATACATGAAACGTCAACATGATCGGATTTGGACCAAACTTGGGGATTAATTTCTATGCATGATGACAAGCAAAAAGTTCTATTACAGACATTGGGCATTTTTCACTGTTGGCCAGCAGGGGTGCAAAGACTCCTAAGAAACATTTAATGGCATAATATAATTTTTCTGGTAGATGAGCTGTCGGCCTGGCCGGCTGTCGGGAAGACAGAATGGCGCGCCGGGGCAGTCGCGAGTCCTCAGCGATTGCATGGGGACAACTGCGAACCGAGGCGAGGGCTATCATCACCACAAGCGGCTTTAATTACTTATTATTATTATAATAAGTGAGGCATCAGCCTCTCCGACCACCACCAAAGACTAATCACCACAATCATAGTAGGCAATGTGGTTAAAGTGTCTTGCCTAAGGACACAATGGGCAGGAATCGATCCTCCGACCTTTAGATTGACCCTGCTTTTATCAGTGAGCTACTGTTGCCCCTTGAGCAACCTTGGATCTTTCTTGCAAAAGTAAAGTAAAAAAAAATATGTTAAAAGTAAATTGCCAACAAACATAATACTTACTTATACATTTAAGCCCTTTCAGCTGTCATTAAAACCTGTTTACGTACCTACCATCATTTTCTATATGTATATATTAACAAATAATCATGTTTCACTAACTTGTTTGTATGGTTGGAGAAGCTTGTGAAACTTTTTTTTCTTGATTTCCCAGACAATAAACCAAAACGTCATCAATTGACAGTTTAAAGACAACATTTCTAAAAAAATTCTCATGTAAAGAATATGCAAACACATTAGCACTATGCCCTGCAGTTGACTATAGCTTGTGAGTAATGCCTTGTATGATGCATGTGTCCTCCTCACCAGCATGGGCTGCACTGGGGTCATGAGCGATGCCTCTATGGTCAGTAGCTTCCTGGGGCCCGAGCCGTTGGATGCCTCCTGCTGGTTCCTCAGCACACGCTCAATCACGTCTCCCAAATTCCTCGAGGCCTTGAATGCATCATATGCATTTGGGTCCACAGCATCCAGACTGTACACAGATGATATGTCAAAAGGACAAGAATCTTGAAGGTCAAGATATGTGCTAGTATTGTGAAGGCAAATTGAATGGGTGATTAAAGTGGAACTAAAACACCAAAACTTGTCCGCATCTAAATAGAGCTGCTAAACCGCATAGTACCTGAAGGACTAGACAGGACAATGAGGGGGAGGACTGGTGGTGTCTGCACACACCATTCTGCACTTATGCGGTGAGTATAAACATGTCTGTGTTCTGTGCTGCAGCTCTGAGTCTCTTCTCAGAGTTTACAGCTCCTTTTGTCAGTCAGAGGCAGGGACAGCACCTGTGTTCAACTCAGAATACTTCCTCCTTTCTCGCTTCTCTCCGAGAGGGGTAACGCTGTATTTCGCTAAACTCATTATAACCACCTTTCCTCTTCTCGCTTCTTTCATTTTAGAAGTCATCTAAAGATAAAATGCTCATTTATAATACCGGAAGAGCTGTGCTAAAGCTTTTTTCAGAGCAATGATGCACAACGTTCAGTGACTGTTGGCCTAAAATGGAGGGGCAGGGTCTGGAGACTAAGGGGAAAGTAAAGGGATTGGAGGGACTCTCTCTCCTCAGTCTGATCTGAGGACTGAGGTTGCCCTTTGTGTGATAATGGCTTAGATTCTAGACAGAGCACAAAGCAGGGATAAATCAATAACAAAACTTTAGATCCTATACGCCAAAAAAATGCTATTCACTCAATCGGAATTAAGAGCAGTCTATTGACAGAGACAGTCTCTACAGTCCCAGACAAAAGTCTTGTTGCTTATCCATTTTATAGAAACAAAAGCTTATAACCGGACCTGGGCTTGTCAAAAACATCTCCAGTCTTTTCAGATCTTTTTCTTATTCTTTGTACTTGACGCTGAGACACATTGAAGGTGTCAGCCACCTCAGCAGTGGATCTGGTCTTCTGCCTCTTGATAATTAACGCTTTGGTCTCAGGATTGATCTTAGGCATGTTGTCAGAGGTCAAATTACAGTTGATGTGAAGGTCTGGTGTGCTGGAGTTCTTTTTATACACACCCACTAACTGACTGATCAGTAACTGATCACAGGTGAGGCTGTAATCTAGGATTGGGTGCATCATAAGACAAGGCGACAAGACTTTTGTCTTGCCAAAATCTGACCTTTCTGTGTTCATTAAATGATCAATCTTTCTTCAGTGAAGCAAATTTATTTTAGTATATTGAGTATATTGGGAGGGTTTTAGCTTTCATATGAGACATCTCTAAAACCAATCGATTAATTTAAAGTCAGGTTATAAGCTTTTGTTTCTACAAAATGGATAATCGACAAGACTTTTGTCAGGGACTGTAGTGGAGATGTAAAACTGCATGGATCCACTGGCCAGTGCACTTTTGGGTGTGCAGCACTATATGGAAGAGGAGCTCACAAGAAACACGTGGATAAAAGTGAAATGTGTACTTGTGCATGCATGTTTGCATGTGTGCACTGTGCATCCTTGAAAAAACATAAATCCCCTCCTATGCACAGTTTAGTAGTGAAAAACATGGATTTATTATTTAGTTTGACTTGAATTCATTTTAATGCTATAAGGACATAAAACACAACAACAGTATGCAACAAATGATGATTTTGCATTAAGTGGTATTTTTAGGTAATTTTAGATCACTTTGTACATGTATAAATATATATTTGAGTGAATACAGGTTAGAAAGAAAGTGGATACAGACAGACACATTGTGGAGCACTTGAAGGACTTGAATTTATGTAACGTGTATGTTGAGACTTACACATGTTTGGCTCCGGCGTTCATCTTCAGATCATGTTTGATCAGACGAATAATGCATTTCAAGTCATTGCTGGTGCATCTGTAGAAAAAAAGAGTTACACAAGACAGCTGTGGAGTTAGTTGAGAGGTTAAGAAGTTAAGTGTTTGTCCATTTACTAGAAATTGTTGGGAGTGGTTAATGATTCAAACAGATTTCTGTAAAAGAAAGGTGTACAGAGACATAAACATGACTTCAGTAGTTAAGACACTGGTGAATGCCTTCTTACTTTTTGGCAATGTCCTCCAGCTCACTCTGCTGTTCGTCCTCTTTGGTGAGCTGGGCCAGTCGAGTCAAAGAGGCGTCTACTTCCTGGATCGTCAACAGGCTTTTAGCAGCAGGAGGGAAGGACTTACTATCCTCAAAGAACATTCTCACAGTCTCAGACACATCCCCCTGAAGCAGCGGGGAAAGAGAACAAGGACACAAGAGGACTCAGCAGGACAAAACAATCATGTGTGACAAGGAACATCATATAAGGCTGCCCAGTCTTATGGCCTATTCATATTTATGTAGCCAGGTGAACTATTAAGTAGTTTTTTAAAAATAGCTGCAGTTCTCGTATGATCAGTAGAGGGTGGTATAGTCATGCAGGGTGATTGAACGGCCATGCGAAGAAACACGTGTAACGTCATCAGTGCGCAACAAACTGAGAGCCACAACTAGAGACCGACATAAAGCAGTGTGTATCCGTAAAAATTAACATGGTTCAATGTTAAATTAATGTGATGTGCTTTTGGGACTTTGTGTAAATTTATATTAGTTAAATTTTATATTTTTTATATTATGTTAATGCCGTGTTTAAGCTTATCACGAGAGAGAAAAGAAAGCAGAGAATTATTTTTGTATTAATGCCGTGTTTATGCTACACACGAGATAAAAGCAACAAAGCAAAAAAATTCTGTTCTGTGATTAAACTTTACACAGAAAGAAAAACAAAACTTTTAATTAAGTTTATATAAAAATATAAAAACAAAAAAAGAGAAACTGTGATACTAGAAAACTATATGTGACACTATTTTAACTTTAATAGTGTGCTCAAGAAGTCAAACCGAAAACTATATGTGACACTATTTTAACTTTAATAGTGTGTTCAAGAAGTCAAACCTGTTCAAGTGAGTTACACTCAACATGAACAAGAGATAACTGGCCTCTGTAAAATACTCGAAGGGTTAATTTTGCAAAGGCATTGAATCTTGCGAAGCAGGAGCATTAATAGGCAGGATTAGTCTAATAGACATAACTAATAAGCTTATTAACAAATTAATGAATGATAACAATGAATCTAATATAATAAAAGATAGTCTTGACTAGTTTGACACTCAATTGATAAAAAATAAATTAGTAATGAATTAATCAATATAGAAGGTATAAGTAATTAATTGATGAATGTAAAACAAAACTGTTCTTAAAAAGAAAATACTAAATTGTTAAAACGAATTTAAAATAAATAATCAAATATAACTGTAATAAGGTAATGCTGGTACCT
>KN489032.1:125175-138696 GCA_000787155.1 Scartelaos histophorus | reverse complement strand
ATTATAAAATCTGTGTGTGTGCAAACATAGATACTGCAATGGTACGATACACAGTGCGCGTTACGAATACATGAAGGATTTGTGAATAAATCATAACTTTATGCTTGGCTTGTCCAGAGTGTTTGCCTGACTGTTGTTGCCTTATTTAGCCTCCGTGTTGCCACTTTTAGAAGCAGTGTTTCTGCTGTGTATAAAAAGACTTTCTTAAGGGCTATTTCTGCATGGTTCGATGTGCATGGGGGCAGTCATGTATGTATGGAGTTATGTATGGCCCACGTGAAGCATGAATGAATTATGTGCACAAAGGGAGTGAATGGGATTGGGTTTAGATGAATGGGCAGGGCTGTAATGTACATGCTAAAGGGACAGGGTATAGATCAGGGGCTTATAACAAACAAACACCCTGAAAATATCCAAGATTAAGAAAAAATACAAACAGATATAGGGAAACTTTTATTATTTTATCTGGAGCATAGACTGTATTAAGAAGTGGACTAAGGGAGTGTGCTGTCAGTCAAGAATTGCAGTTAAAAGAGCGAATGTGGAGCTCTTAAGTTGTATATTAGGAATAGAAATAGATTTACAGACAAAACAGCTAAATAAAAACGGCAGGATCATGTAGAGGTATATTAGGAATAGAAATAGATTTACAGACAAAACAGCTAAATAAAAACGGCAGGATCATGTAGAGCGGGTTAATATGAACAATTTAAGACCAAAATGACGAGCCTCACTGCAGCACTTACGTAGAGAGGTGACAATTTTTCAATGTGAAGTCAATTGAAACCAGAGTTAATGGACCCAGAAGAGCCCCCATGAACGTTTCCTATTTGGAACATGGCGGCGGGTTAGCTATGTCCATTTATATATACTGTCTTTAAGCAAGGCACTAGATACAAGCGCGTCAAGGATTCTTTTCTGCATTTTTTATTACTGTAATGTCAGATGGAAAGCTCCACCTTGTGATGTCATGTGGTGAAACAGATAGAGCTGCACTGTGTTTCTACACCTGTCCATTTACATATATAGTCTAAAAAAATATAGGTTTCAGCTTTCTATTATACTCAACATTTCCATTAATATAATATTTTATTTTGTATTGTTAATTTCCTAATTCTTTGCATCATTTTGAAACCCCTTGATGGAGTCCATTGATTTAAATGTGTTTAAATCAATGAAAGTTTTACCCTTTTATCCTGTCAAATGAAACTTGAAAAAAACCAAACCAGAAAACATATTATTGCATTATTCTCTCTACTTATTTAATATTTTCTGTCTCTCTTTGAAATACACTTGAATGCAGCTGCTCTAGGATTACCAAAGCATCCCTCGGCTTTCAGAGCAGATACACTGTACCAAAATACACGCAACTCTCTTTTAACGTCAGAAAATCAAGAGGAAATCATTTAAATATTCATGAAATCGCTCGTTCAGATAAATACGCTTTCTTTAAACCGAAAGCATTGGACTTCTGCTTCCTGATTTTGCTCTTTATAGATCCACATGAGAAGCCTGAGCCCCTGTGTCTCTCACTTCTTCATTGGCTTCACAAAGAGCAGGAAGCTGTCTGCACAAACCAAAGACATCCATCAGAGGAACATCCTAAATTATGACAAATTGACTCAATAGATGGATAATAACTAGATAATGATGTGTGACCTGATGATGATAGCTGAACAGGCTAATCAATGATGAAAATATTGTGGCTTTCAGTCCTATTTTATATTCATATTCATATATTCAGAAAATTAAGGAACTTTTACACTAGTTGGCAAAAAATACAAACACCTAGTAGCAAGCTGTAGTAGCAAGATTATGCACAAGGTCACAATATTATGAGTACTTAGACCACTCTTAAACAGATAAGGGACTTTAGTGATATTTTCTGGTTATAATGTTGTTTTCTCATCACAAAACATAACCGGAGTTGTGTTTTAATCTATTTACACATATTTAACACACAAAAGCTGCATATTTAGGTTAAGTTCTTCTCTCAAACAGAAAATACACTGTTTCACATTATATGATAATACAGCAAGTGCACCACTATATTTTTAAACTCCTTATACCTTCATTAGAATCAATTGGATGATTTCAAAACTAGAATTGCCCATGTTTATTGAACGAAAGGTACAATCTGTTAACTTGAAAACTACAGCTTTAGAATATCACAAGGTAGAACAGAGCGTTGGAGATGTAGACTGGAGATGTCTAATAATAAGGAGGTACTTAAACTTGTGTCACTAAAACAAAACACAACTCCAGGTACAGGTATGTTTTTGATGACTTAAATGCCTTAAAACTTACAATTCAATTTTGTGTAAATTTGGATTCTGAAAACTCCGATAACAAGAAATAATCAAACAATATTTTTGAAAGCTTAACAAATTCATGGACAAATTTTTCAGGTTAGTCCCTTTTGAGAAAATATTTAATCAGGAAGGTTAAACAAAAATATGCAAAGTTAAATGTACTTGAATCAGCAGTAGCAGCAAACTGCATATAATGAAAAAGTATGGTGCACTTCCACTGACCCCGCGTTTAATTATGTACTTTGCGTTTTCACATATGGAGGATGATGGAAGAGAAGGAGGAACATTTATTTTTCCTTTAGAACCTCAGGAAATGGACACACGTGTAGTCTGGAATCTACAAATTGTGCAAAATACTTAGAACATGCCACAGAACGGAAAATGAGGAGCACTGGGAAGCATGGAAAACATTAAAAGATCATTATACATCAATTTTAATACTACACAAATAGAGACGTCGTATTCAAAAGCCTTGCGGAGGAAAAGGGAATAGAGCTTTTACAACTGGCTCCTGTGTCAAATCCAGGTCAACATGTGAATCTATTTAACCCTGACAATACTTTCGATCAATGACATTGACATTCATTTTAGTTGATGGGGTTGATTTCAATAGGTCACAGTTAATTCATTGCCGGTAATGAGAAATCCATTAGAAGAACAAATGATGGCAGAAGTGGACGTAGACAAAAAATGCTAGTTCAGAATGATTTTATAAGTAAAGGTTAAAATGTAGCAGCCCAAGAAATCACTCAAGAGTAAAAGGTATTTGGAAAATTGCTCAGGTAAGAGGTAGAAAAAGGCAAAATGTGAGGATTGCTGGGTAAAGTGGACAACTGACCATTTGCTCTATAACAATTAAAAATACACATGGTTTAAACACATTTTCAACATATTCTGTATTTACTTTATAGTGTACAAAATCTATAAATAAGGGCAAGCTGCAACTAAATAAAGAGAAATGTTGTTGGGATTGTTCCATTTATTCAGATATTAGATTTAGAAAAATAGACCTCCTGTCAGTTGTAGTTAAATAATACACCTGGTTAAGCTCTAATGGTACTTGGGAAGGCAAATATTTTCTCAGAGGTTATTTGAATCAAGCACAGGGCTGCAGATTGTAGCTCTATATTCCTTACATAAATGAAAATGCTGCTTGATGAATGCTTCAGTGTGTTGCAGGCAAAATGCCACCACATGTTAGCACATATCAGCATGCTGAGCAGGGACGGAGCCTGTGGTCACGGGCATGTGGACAGGGGCATGTGCCAACTCTGTTCTACTGGGAGCATCTTTCACTGGGTACATTTACAAGGTCAGAAAAAATATGACAAATTGCAATAATCAGACACCGCAATAATTTTTCGGTGTGTGTTTTCGTGCACAAAGGAAATCTGATTATAAAACACCTGATGACATCTGGTAGTTAATCATATTTTTGAGTAAATGCTTTATTTGGAAGACAAAGTACAAATGCATAAAAAAGCTCTTTCAGGCTTTCATTTTTGTCTTTGCCACATTAGTCTGCCCTTTTTTATTATCATTATTTTATTATCCCTATAGGGAAATTGTTCTCTGCATTTCAAGTTGTTTTTTTTTGCATATGTCAAAACCTGCACCGATGTGAAGAATCGGAAATAAATCAGATTACTCACATCAGATGTAACGGTGTTGACATGAAACCTCCATAATCTAATATCTCCAGAAATCAGATCTGATGTTTGTTGTGCTTGTAAGCATAGCCAAGCAAGCATAGTAATGGCTGGATAATGATCTGGAGAAGGATTGGTGAAATAAGTTCTAAATATTCTACTCCACTGGTTACTGAGTAGGTCTGCTGTCTAATTTACATGCCTGGAGGAATAGCCGGCCAGCGAACCCTTCAGATGTGGAGGTAAACATGGCACAGCTGACAGGGGCCTGGTGCCACAGAGGGGATCAGGGCTGGCAGCAGGCAAATCCAACTGTCTTCCACTGGGACACTGTTTTATCCTATGTCTACAGCATAATTACACTTCAGGTAGCACTTATTTAAATATCAAAGAGGATCCATATGTAGAATTTAGAGTTTAAATTTCACACATTTGACCTAACTGCGTTTCCATATATGAGGTAGACATTTTCAAATCAAATAGAGCTTTTATGGAGAACAATGATTCATTTATTTGTGAAATAATTTGGTTTTTGGGTCTCAAGATGGTCACCCAATCAGAAAGCAGAATGAGCCTCACATGAATCACTCATTTGGGTTGCCAGTTTCAATCTTGTAATCCAGTTGGTTTAAACTTAAAAAGGCCTCTCTCTGATCTGAACATTCACTACCTAAACCCCGGCACCTGCAGACAATCACCGGTTAATACAAGTGCAGCCTGAATTTTGGAGCTTTAACACAAGTCATGGCATTTCCACAGAGACTGGTATGTGTCCTATATGCAGGTTTAGGTTAAGTTGTGATTGTAGTTTGAAACTGTAAGAGTGCAGGCTATGCAGTTAATTTAAAATGCCACTACTTATAAATAAACAAAATAAGGAGACGTGCTAATTGTAAAGGTGCCTTCTTGTCAGATGAATGTGCACGCGTGAAATTAAGTGACATCCACACAGACTGGGTGAGACTGAGGTGTGGAGCAGAGGCATTCATTACTGAACAGGTTTACACCCAGACGCACTGTTCTCATGAACTAAATACTGAGGAACTGCCTTAGTAGATTTAGCTTTGAGAAATGCAGTAGAACTCCAGCCCTGACAGTTAAAGGTAGGTTAACTCTGCATCAGTTGTGAGCTTGTGTTAGAGCTCCCTCTTATGGCAGAAAATATACCTACATCCACAGGCTATCTTTACCTTAGACACAGTTATTGTGCAGTTATTATAGTCATATTTTACTAGCCATGTAAGTGTACCCATTGACATACACATGTCTACTTTAATTATTCAAATTAAAACTTTAAATGCATGTATGTAAAGCTATGTAAAAACAAAACTATTATATCCTTTGAGAAGCAAAATTATTTTAATAAAATAGATGTAAGACACTCAAATGAACCAACAGTAAGAGGGATTTTTTCATTAACTAAATTCAGCACACTGGGAAACATTTAACAAAAAAGGCAGAATTATGAATCAGCTCAAGGAAAACTGATGTTCAATTGACATTGGAATGGGCACATGACACAAAAGAAGAAAAATAGGGCATTGTTACGAGGTATCCATAGCACCAGATTCTGTAAAATAAAGTGAATACATAATTAATAACTGATAAAGATACTGATAATGATGATACTGACGTTTCCATCTAAAGCATTTTACATGTAGCTAAAAATGCATTTCCTTGTAACTACTCTGGGTGACTGATAAAAGATAGTGAACCATTTAAAACCTTGCATTATTAATACACATTGAGTTAAAATACATATTTGATTCATTTGCAGTAGAAATGAATACAAGTCGTGGTAAATGAATGAGGGGAGAGCTAGTGGAGAGTGAACTTACGTGTTTCATTGAAGAGAAAAGAGTCCTGATATTCCTTCATGTACTGAGATGACCGAGCCTCGTCCAAAAACAGGGAGTAAACACGTTTGATGTCCTCCACTTGTACCTCGGTGCCCTGAGAACAAACCAGCAATCAGTTTTAGCTTGACTGATTTCTGATTTAGCTTTCAGTTTAAAGCTGCATGCCATAAAATTCCTCTACCTACTTGTCTCCATGGAAATGTTACTGGTCTAGAACAGACCCAGGCATAATTTTAATTTGACATAATTTATTTATATTTTATAATTTTACCTCAGACATGGACTAAAGCTGCATTGTTTTATTTTAGAAGCATGACATTAATGACATTTTTTGTAAGGCAGCCTTACTTTTTCATTGCTCAGTCATAACATACACTCTAACCGGTCTTACCAGCATGTCAAAATAATGCTATTTACTGCTTTTTTGCAATTCATATTATGCAGAACTGAGTTAATCATTTTGACCCAGTCCTCTACAATATTTTCTCTTTCTCATGTGGCTCCATGGAAAAAATAATTGCCCACCCCGGGTCAAGAATGTTCCACAGTGTAGATTGAACCTATCCATTATAAGGGAGACAAGCAAGTCACCGCATTACGCTACATTACAAGATCTATTCACAGAATAGGGGTGCTGGATGGATATGTTTAATGTCATAGTAGCAGAAAAGTTGTTAATATTGTTCAAAATTACCTTGCGCTTGCGGCAGACCAGGCCGGCTGTGCTAATCAGCTGAATTGCATAACGCAGTGAGGTTTCCATACCGATGCGTGTCAATACAGTGTGTGCCTCTTCGCTCAACTCCACATCCTCCTCTTCACATCTAACACACGGTGACATGTTTTAGACAAAGGAACTGGGAGACCAGAGCTTGTCATTTTAACAGAAGTCTTACCGGATCTTGAGAATCTGTCTTGTCTCCTTCTCATTGTACGGAGAAGTGGCAATGATGAGCAGTCGGTCCAGAAGGTCAATGGGAATTCCATGAGGGCTCTGGTAATTTGTGCCACGGATACTGTCGAAATAAACAACCATGCATAAGTCAGTCAACAGTTTTGAGGTTTAAAATGTGAATCTGTCCAACTAAATACTAAAATTTAAACAATAAAAGCACTATGTATTTTGTTTGTGGCGGTCACTCCATCAAATGCTTTTCTCCATGGAGTTGTCATTGCTATCCTTGAAATGTTCCACACTATGACAAACAGCTCTACCTTACATTTGTTAAATTACAGGTTGTTTTATAGCTCAGAAATACCTAGAAAAAAGGCATTCTGACTGAATGGGGTTGCCTTTCCACAGATCTGTAACTTGGTCTGGTTTGATCTCCATGAAGATAGAGGTTTAATGTCGTACTGTAAAACATTCCAAACAGAGCAATAACGTCTCCATGTAGAAAAGCATTTGACAGAACCTCCATCAGAAAAGTTACATAATGCACCTTAGTGCTAACTAAGTTAGTTTGGCTTCTTGTATTAGTGAGGACAGAGTTTACCATTTACTGTAAAGCAAACTGAGAAAATAAACCTTAGAGAGTTAGAGTTAGCTTAGAGAGTAATAATTTTGTAATTTTGTAATTGATTTTACCGAGTTATGCCTCTGTTTGTGGCCATAATAAGGACTGGGGACAAATCACTCTCCAAAGCCCGATTGAGAAAAGAGAAACATTCCATGTCCAGCATATGAACCTCATCAATAAATAACACCTGAAAGTAATAAAAATACAAGATTGATTTTGTGATAAAACTATTGTACACTCGCCAGATATTTTGATTAGTATGGTACAAACCCCAGGGATAATTTCTGCCTTTCCCTCTTCTCTCCATTCACAGACTTTGGCATTTATCTGTTCTCGGACCTCAGATTTAATTTCACCGGTGTCTCCTGAAAAAAGGGCTAAGAAACCCTGTGTGCGGCTGTTGATGACGTCAATCTCATGAAGAGAAACTGTGTGAACCACCTCTTTCCTCTTCTGAAGTTCACCTTCAGGGCACTGCACAAACTGGGTCTGGAAAAAACACAGGTGAGCACATTTTATTATCCCCAAAATGCTGACAAATATCAGTATATTCATTTCATACCTGAGCTCCCATGGCATCATAATCTCTGGCTCGGGTAAATGAGCGACCCAACTTGCTTATCTTTCCAGTGGCTTTGTCAATTGTAATAACATCTCTATGGATGTAAAATAAAATGCATTAAAGAAATGTGGACTCCTGAAAATCATCATAATGTTCAAAAGGGATAATGTTACCCTGCTTGAACCTTCTCCTTGCTAAGACTTTCAATCATCTTATTGCCCAAGTCATATATTGTCTCCATCTCAGTGGTCTTGAGAGTCAGCTTTCCAACCTTGGCACCCTTGATTAGAAAAATGATATTTAGTTGTTAATATTACATTTTATAAAAGTGTTAAAACATCAAAATATCTTACTGTTCCTGTAGCTGGTCTGTCAATCTGTATTTCCACTACTTCTCCTTCAATTATTTCTGTCTCCTCCCTGTGAGACACAAAATTAACACACAAACACAATGAATACTGCTGTTAAAATAGGTTACTTGCTATTTAGATTAGAAACCTTACTTAATTCTGACACCAATAGCTTTTCTGAAAGCTTGGCTCAGTGCCTCTGTTTTGCTCATTTCAAGTGAGAAGATTTCACTTCCTGCTAATGCTGTAAAAGGGGTGTCAGGGCCAAGAGACTGGGCAATACCTGGAGAGAGAGGAAAAACAATCGTAATATTCATGCTTAGACATTTTTAATTGCTTTGTATTATTGATTCCTTAGTTCCTTAATCCTTACCCATTGCAATTGCAGTTTTTCCAGTGCCCGGTTGGCCTGCAATAAGCACTGCTCTTCCAGCAATGTGTCCATCTTTGATCATTTCCAGTATGACGCCTGCTGCCCGACGAGAGGCCAGCTGACCCACCATCCCCTGAGACACCTACAGGAATATAGAATACAACATGTAGAAATCAACTGAATTTCTTAATTAATGCATAGATTTATTGTAGACAAACATTACTTATGTTTACCTGTCTTGGCTCCAAAGCATCATCCAAACCAAGGCCACGAATGTGAGAATGAGCACCTAAAATGAAAATTTTAGTGGGGTGGGGGAAGTCTCTTAAATATTCACAAATTTAATGATGTTTTACCAATTCTCTCAATTCGTGTTATGTCACGGACTTCTGGGACCTTTGTATTTGCCATCTGAGCATTAGACAAAACCAAAATATTAATGTTAAAAGATAATAAACTGATTCACGATCCAGTGATTCTTCTATCAAAGTAACTGCCAATGAGAACATCCCTGTTAAAATCAGAGCATGGAAAGGAGTAAGTTCAGCAGCATATTCACTTGTTTTATTCGCAGGTTAAAAGAGAAGGAGTGATATAATCAAGAGTGGCCATTTCACAGCTCTGTTTCATGAGCTGGTTGTCATAGTGACAGGTATAACGAACATCACAACACACACAAAGTGCGAATTTAGCAAAGGTTTTAGTTTTAAGAGGCCGTCAAGAACACTACACAGTTGTAAAGTGGAGAATACCATAGGTAAGTTATATTTTAACTGACAAACAATAGCTAGAGATATTTTACCGAAGGTATGGACACCCACACGGCATCGTTAGCTAGCGCTAGCAACGCAGTTAGCCTCATTCATATTAATAATGTGAAATGCGAAGTCACTGTACGTTATACTCCCCTAAATGTGAGGGTACTAATGCGAATACACAGTTAATATTCTGCTACAGGTGAATGGCGGTGTTTACTAAAGGGAATGGTGTAATTGTAGACTCACCTGTGTCAGCTCACTACACAGCCCAATGTGGAAAATGCGAAATGCGGCGCTTCTTGTGTGGTGCGCAAGGGAAATGATTCCGACTAGAAACAAGGCGCTCTTTGTGCAGTGGTTCCTGTAGCACAGAGTGCGGCGCCTCCTGCATGTGGTGGTTTATGAGGCTCCTCTACAGACACAGGTACATTGATCATTGACTTAAATATTACAGTTGTGTATTAAATACCACATTCAAATTTGCGTCCAGTCGTTGGGTCACGGCATTACACACCCGATCGTTTTATCAAATCCAACCATATATTCTACTGACAATATAGTTCAGACTTGGAACCAGTAGATGGCGTAATTTAGATGTGGGTTTTTTCATTTTCTTTCATTAAGCGTTTAAGATTCATATACAGTGTGTGATGCATTACGTTATATCACTAAAGTAAGAAACTGTTGTATGCCAGTCTTATTCAACAGCAACACTGCTCCGCCTATGAAAACACTACCCCTACATTCCTAATAATCTTATGATATCTTAATTTCCTAATTTTGTTCTAATCTTTACTGGTACAATCCACTTTACCTGATCTTTATTTATTTCATCTATCCATATGCTGCACTGTACATAACCATAGTTGTAGCCACTTATTCAAATGTTTTGTAGCCTGTAGCTTTACTCTCCTGGCATAGTGATGCTTTTATCTATTGTAAATAGTATCATTTACCTTACATTTGCATTAGATCATTGCGCAATGTTAATCTCCTACTGTGCTTGACAAATAAATAAATAGTTATCTTATATTAACAACCTAAAGAAAAACTGCTTCAAGTAATATTCATTTTCAGTGACAGTTGAAGCACATTTTATTCACTAAAAGTACAATGATCAAAAAACATTTTATATTTACAGCACATTCAGTGTTAAATTAAAATAATTACAAAGAATCATAAATGCTCAGTTACTTCATACACCTCAAGTCACATTTTACACATTTGATTAGTCAAATATACTGTGCCAGCAAGTAAAATCAAACAATTTATACATGTAGTTAATATAGTGCATTCTCAGAAAAAAAAAAAAAAAATCTTCTGTTTGTCCTTCTAAAAAGCATGTTACATGTTTTATGATGTTGTTACATTACAGTTGGAGGATTCTAATAGCAGAGCCGTACCAAACCCAAAATCCTGCATAGACTGGCTCACTGAACGAGGCCTTGAAGCGATGGATGAGAGACATGGTGTCACCTATAGTGTAGAAGGACAGAGTACCCCCCACGTGGTCTAAGAACACACCGATACGAGACGAGTAAGGTGCGTTGATCTCCAGCTGATCTTTGTTGTGGCGGGCTGAGTAGCTGGTATCAGAGCAGAAGAGGCTCCAGGATTTGCGGTTGTAGCCGATGCGGCAGCTGTCTCCATAGCCTGTCCTCTTGATACCTTTATAGGTGATTCCGATGGCTGCTCCCTCTCCGCTCCAGTCCACCTCCCAGTAGAAGGCCCCACCAGCGAGAGCCTCCCTACACAGGACCTGGGGCAGTGAGTCAAACCTGGCGGCGCTGTCGGGGTAGTTCTGGGGGTCATTCTTTAGGGTGGCCTTTTTGTTGCCTTTGGATAAGTAGAGTTGTCTGTAGGCTGTGTTTTGGTCCAGGTTGAGCTCACAGGCATCTGAGAAGGAAACAATGGATTACTATAGGTTTGAATCGCTCAGGTCAAATTTCAGTGAGAAAACTCAACACCAACAGCCTCTGTTAAAAGCACAATTGGGAGCAACCCTCCACCATTACTAAGGTCACTTTTGTTTGATGTTGTTCTTTACACTGGGTTAGATGTTTAACTAACTTTTACTGATAACTACTTCAATAACAAAGACCCTCTGGCTGCTCATAGAAAGAGAGTGACTTTAGGGAATAGGGGTCACCTGTCTGTCTTCTGCTTATCACAGCTGGTGGGACACCCGCCGGGGTCGGCTATGTCTGTCCGATCTATGATCTGCAATGCCACAAGTATTAATAATGTTTGCCTTTTTAATTTTAAAAAAGTTGGATTGGATTTTACATTAAAGGTGCACTTTGTAACCTCTCTTTTGAAAGATTCACTATCTGTTTGTTTCCATGGAGATTGTATTACATTGACAGGAAATTAAGTTTTTTTCCCTATTCAATTAAAGTGTTTTTTGGTTAAAAATATGCATTTTTACTGTGAGCAGGGCCTCTGAACATATCTGACCTGAAACTTGACTTTGTGGCATCACTTGTTTGTCTCCATGGAGACAGATAAGTTCAATGCTTTGCTGTTGTACATTCCAGGCATAGCAATATCTCCATGGAGACAATCAGGTGGCAGACCCTCTATCAGAAACATTGCTTAGTGCATCTTTAAAGGATATTCCATTATTGTGGACTGCATTTTAAAATAAAATGTTACAGAATTGTGGTCAGCCAAAGGGTCAGGCAATAAGAAAAAACACTTAATAAGCCGAAACTTACATCTTAAGAAGTCATCCCTGTATTGAGGCTCTTGAACTGGCACTGGCACAGACTTGTACATGGCAGCTTCTTCAGCTGTCAAAAGAAGTAGAATGAAAATGTAGTCAATGACATTGCTGACTTTTTCCCCATTATTCAAACAAGAATGGTGGTCCCTTGGATGCACTGGAGCAGTTCTACACCAATAGACTGAGCTAAAGTCCATTATAGTGGAATGTGCTCTTGTAAACGCACCAGCAGTTTGACTTCCTAATCAAAGTAAACATTTAACCATGCAGCTACTGAAGGACCCCAGACTAGCCCTAATGAATACTTATGGTTGAGTTCAGGCCAAACACCAGACAGGACTGCACAAAAGCCCTGATTCAAACAAAGGAAATTCCTGAGTGTGGCTTTACTGCAGTCACAGTGTATGCTCTGCCCACTCGTTGAAATAAGCACACTTCTATAATAACTGAGTATCCATGGATTAGACCTGTCATGATAACACATTTTTGAAGTTCAATAAATTGCTGAAGAAAATATAGATGATAAACAATAATACTAAAACTAATTTATATGATTGACTTGATAAGGATTTCCCCCCAAATATATTGTAAATGTACAGTTGTTAAAAAAGAATCAGGAACTGCAATAAAAAGATAACAGAATGGAACACTTAATAGTTTGTATCAGTAATGAGTCATTTATTCAGCCTTCTACAGTTCAAATCTTATCATAATACACTAGAATGAAGAAAAAGTTCTAAAAATGTTACAGATAACATTAAGATGACACCCATAAATATAAATTACATTGGGGATATTAATAAACTCACCTTTCATGGCCTCAGCTTTCAGAGATTTCTTCTTTTTAGGATCGTCCAGTTCGCAGAAGGTCATTTTGTTCACTAGAAAAATAAAACATGGAAGTATTTACAACCAGGATTCTTGTTGTGAAACTTGGATGTAGAAAGTTCAAAGAAACTCACCTGTTTTTGCTACTTTAACCAGTTCATCATTTCCAAATTCATTCAGGTGCTGCTTCATCTCTGAGACAGCCTTTGTGACTGGGCCAAAGGTGAAATAGGGGTTGACACTCACTGTAGGCAATTCTTCAGCTTCTGTTTGTGCGATCAGCATGTGGTAGGTCTAAAGAGAAAATTAAGTTTAATTTAAGTTTATGTAATTTAGTGTGCATTTGGTAGGTTGTCTATGATGGTTCACCTGGATAAAGTGGATATGGTCCTCAGTTTTGGACAGCTGGGTGATTTCATTGTCCCTCCTCTTCAGATCTGCAATCTCATGAGTTAATCTCTCCATGTGGCCCTCTGCGTTGTTTAGTGCTGCTCTCTTATTGGACGAAATCAGCTTGGCCATTTCCTGTTGCATTCTTTCAATTGAGCGCAACATGTCACTAAACATCTTCTCGCTTTCCTGCAG
>KN489032.1:106351-125165 GCA_000787155.1 Scartelaos histophorus | reverse complement strand
GCTCTTTGGGCTGAGTTCTGCACAGGGATGGGGAAGTGTCATTAATTACCTGGGTGTCACTAGGTGTACTTTTATGAGCACGCAAAAAGGCTGCCGTCATTACTACAGAACGCAGGAATGTTGTCTCTGTAGTAGTTTTTCTGGTCTTATCTATGATGAATTATGCTGGCACAAACCTTAAGTGAATCCACAGCCTGTTTAAGTTCCTCCATTTGCTTCAAACGATCGTGAATCTTCTCTTGGATCTCGGCCTGGGTGGCGCCCAGTCGTTGCTATGGAGATAAAACAACATAACTTTTGATGAGCTGTTTAACAATGTGATTTTTGTCATACTTCAAACATCATAAATGAAAGGTACAGGTAGCCGTGGGCGTGTTCCTTTGGGTTTAACAGGTCTTGTCTATGTTGTAAATTTAGTTGTTGCAACATCTTACACATTGCCATGCAAGAAACTATTTAGGATTTTAAGGATTCAAGGATTAAAAAAGTTTATTGTCAAGTTTTTTCATATTCACATATGGAAAAAAAAATGAAATTACATTCCTTACTCTCAAAGCTAAATTAAATAATAATGATAAAATGACAGAAAAGTTCTTAGGGAGACGGCCTGGTGGGTAAGGGGGAGAGAATTTAGCCTCC
Source organism: Scartelaos histophorus (assembly GCA_000787155.1). Lineage (NCBI taxonomy): Eukaryota > Metazoa > Chordata > Actinopteri > Gobiiformes > Gobiidae > Scartelaos > Scartelaos histophorus. The sequence goes on along the minus strand of KN489032.1, from coordinate 124,526 downwards.
TAAGAGCCATTTATGCAATGGTTTGGTTGTATTACTGCGGCAAATAGTTCCAGTCTAGTTGGAAGATTAGATTTAAGAGAAAATATCTTAAAAAATTATCATTTGGAAATAAATAGAAATTTAAAGAAATGTTTCAAATATTTCTACTATGCAGACAAGACAAGATGGCAATGGCAAGATTAAATTTAAGAGAAAATAGCTTGAAAAAAGTCTTATCACTTTTTTTCTGACAGTAAAGTAATTAGTTAGTTATTACAAGTTTGATGTGCACAGGTTAAGAAAACAACACTCACATTCACCTACAAATGCACATTACATCTAACAGATCTTCCAGAAGCCATATTTGAGCAGAGCTTTACTAACCTGTTCCTCAGCCCTCTCCTGCTCAGCAGACACCATGTCGTGGCCTTTATGTTCCTTGACTGTGCAAAGCACACAGATGCACATCTGGTCTGTGCGGCAAAACAGCTCCAGACCCTTCTGATGCTGGGGGCAGATCTGACGGTCCAGGTGCCCAATCTCATCCACCAGTTTGTGCCTTTTGAATGTGGCCGACTCAAAGTGAGGCTTTAGATGTTTCTCACAGTAGGAGGCCAGACACATGAGGCAGGTCTTGATGGCTTTGTGCTTTTTGCCAATGCAGATGTCACACCCCACATCCTGAGGTCCAGCGTAGTTGTAGTCCGGAGACGGAGGCGGTGGTGGGAAGGACTCACTGTTGCGCTGCATGGTGCTGTATCTGGAGCTGGAGCCTGAGACTCGTCTTGGAGTGGGCCTCTTGTTGTAGGTGACTCTGCACTGTGGGCAAATGTATGTGCCGCTGTGGTCAGCGTGGTCCCAGTAAGTCTTTAGACAAAGGGAGCAGAAGATGTGTCCACAGGGTATGGACACAGGGTCCCGGAGGTATTCCTTGCAGAGATAGCAGGCCTCCTGGTCTGAAGACATTGGGACAAACAGTAGGTGCTCTGAACTCTGTACCAGTCGAGACAGACTGAAGTGGCTTGAGTCAGCGCAGTAGCAAAGTAATCTCACAGGTGCGACAAGGCACAAGTTATATAGAGTAAACAGTGAGATGTTAAACAGGTTAAGCCGAAACCGGGCAAACAAGGGTGGGGCAAGGAGAGGTCAGAGCTGCCGCCATGAGCCCAGAGAATGAATGACATGCGTTATTCATATGCAAAGGTCATTTTTGATTGAGTGTATGAAAGTGGAGGCTTTTGGGACTTTTAGTTTTGATTAATTATGCAAGAGAGGAAAACTGCACCCTGCTACCTAAAGTCTTAGCTCATCTTTTTATACCCTTCTGTTTAAGATAATGGACAGAATAATGATATTTCATACCAGAACAGCAAGACTTTACTGCACTTTCACTTGTAGTTCACTTGGTTAGCTTTATATTAGTATGTTACTTATTGCCACTCTTCAACAGTGCAGTATACATGATAATGTCTTATTGTAATATTAAACCTTGGGGTAGATTTAATTTGGTAGTATTCATCATAATTGCACATTCTTGTCCATCAGTCATCATTTTGTAAAATATAGGTAACATTAGAAGTGTAGTGTTGTTGCTGCTGAGTCATAGGAAAGTATTTCATAATCATAAGTGACATATTACCTACTGAGGTGGACTAAGCAACTGAACAAGTAGTTATAACTCCACTGGAATGATACTAGTACAGAAAAATATGATATTGTATTGCTTCTTATTATCGGTGGTAAATGTATTTATCACTATAGTTAGGACGAGCTTATCAGTGCACCGTCAGTAGATATGACACAATAACAAAAAGATCTAGGGCTAAATTTAGATTAGATTAGAAAAACTACATTCAAATCATATTACTTAAAATCTTTACCACTTATACAACAATATTTTCTAGAATCACCTGATTAATAGCCTGACTCATATACTTTAACTGTATACTTTGTACACAGCTGAGTTTCAGGTCTGTTGAAATGGAGATAGGAATGCAACAACACTTGATAGCTCAGATAATAGCAGGGCCGAGAAAGCCTGCCTAAAAGATTCCATTGTATTAGAGCCAGCATGAAGAAGTGCAGTGCCAGGTATTTTAGGGTCTGTGGACTGCCCTCAACAGTACAGTAACCATACATACAAAATGAATACATTAATAAATAAATAGTTAATTAAATGGAAAAGGTTTTTTACTGTACTGTCAACAATAGTTCAACAATGACTACTTTCTTCAGGATGCATTTTGCTTTATCACCAGCAAAATGGTGATAAAGCAAAATGCATCTTTTTGATCCACAGGAAATTACTTGAACACAGTAACTATCAAATAACACTATATGTGTGAGCAGCAAAAAAATTGAAATAATGGAAGCAGCAAAAATTAGCTAAAGATTTGTATGTACTAGTAAAATAAAAATAAAACTGAATAAAGTAAAAGAAAAAAAATATATCAAGTATTTTTTATCCTCTGGTTTCAGAGTGATGGAAAATCACTACATGTTGCAATTAACAACTTAAAGACAATATTATATAATCTGAATAATCTGGTGAGCAGTGGCATTTTACCACAGAAGTGGGTGTCCTTGGTTCACTGTTGTGCTTGTCATCACTCACGTCTTATAAACATGAACAATGATCTGTCATAACCACAGGCATACTTTTCATTCTTTTTATTGCATCATATGATAAACAAAATGACAGTATCTTTGGCAGAGTCTCTGTTTTAGATTTGATACAAACTGTGCAATATTTTATTTTTCTTTCTTTTGCATACACTTCATGCTTTCAGAAAAAGCAGAATCTCCAGACCTGAAACATTCCTGAGTTTATCTTGCAATAATATGATGTTTCTACACTCAGAGGTACAGTGTACTCAGCTGTGGTGGGGGATAAAAAGAGGAAATTAAAGACCAAACCAAAATAAAATTGGTGAGAAGTCCAGTTTATTTGTGGGCACAGGTTTCAGGTAATCTGCAGTTATACTTTCCCACTGAATTTGCACAAAGTAATAGATAGTATTATGTAAATGGATTCACCTTTTTCAAACTGTTGAACTAAAACAAAGTTTCATAAGGAAATTAAATGTTAGTGGAAGTAGTTATGTGTGTTCTCTCACATGCGGTTATACTGGACACCTTTTATTACCTTTCATTTAAACCATGAATAAATCTCTATAAAATGTATTATTTAATTTACAAGGGTATATTTTCACATATGGTTATGAATGATTTTGATCTCACTCAGATGTAATGCACCAGATTATAGCTAGTCCTAGTTTCCATCTGCATTCCCTACAGTTATTTAATGCTAGAGTTACTTGAAGCATACACATGCAAAATGCATTTAATCATAAACACTGCAATTTTATTTTATGTAAGCAACAAACAAATTAATTATGTGGTTAAATGTGTGGTGTTCAGAATTTGATCATCTAACCACAACTGCAATTCTTAAAAAAAAAATAACAATGACATTTTTCTCTAAAATTGTGCATCCCTACTTCAGGCAATCTAAAGTACATTTTCTATGTAGTTTATTCTTCCTTGTAAACATAGTTATATTTCAGTACAGTAGTAGTAACAGCATGCATATCTGGCGGTTGCAGTCTTCTAAACATTTGTCTTCTAAAACTCCAGATCTGACCATTGTTCCTGGCTGCACGTTCAAATGGGGTCTCTTCCTGTTTTGATTCTAGTCTCTCCAGTGAAACAGAGCCTTGTTTCCTTTGATCAAACAGCCATTGGTGCGGTGCCCACTCTCTGCCTCTGCACTGTGCCTCTTCAATGTTCACTGCACCTTAATGAAGTTTGACCCTTCACCTTGAACTTGAGTGAGCCGAGATAACTACAGAGGCACTGATGGACGTACAGTTTAATTAGAAAGTTATTTCAGCTTATCAAAATGTCTTATATCATAAACATTAATAAGACTACAAAAATGATGAGGTGCGGGACTAACCATAGTTTTAAGGTTGGAATTATATGTGACATTTGGAGGACTTTTGAGGATGGTTAATTGCTATGGCAACAGTCTGAATTTTGATCACTCTGAAACCAATGGATAATGGATATGTAGCTGAGGACTATGTAATGGCTTGTACCAGCGGAAAATACTAAAAGAAGAAATTTTTACATCAGCTCCCATGGTAGTGATTCTCTCCAATAACTGGTAGTTAATCTGTAAACACACACAGAGCACTCCTGACTCTAGTGGAAGGAAGGAAAACTGGCTTATCAGAAACTCCACTCCAAATATGGCGAGGTGAAACTACCAAGTGTATGAAGTAATGCCCAATAAGAGGTGGGGCTTAGGCATTTTTTGTGTTTTTTTTTTTTTCTACATTTTTCCAGCTTTAATTTTAAAAGCAGGGCAGAGTACACAACTTGGAACGAAACCAAGAATCTCATCTGATCCTAAGTGGCAGAGAAATAGAAGTGTCGCATTAGTATTGGTGGAGACTGGTGGCCTTGGCCTAATTGAAATGCAAATTAGGGGCCATGATGTCAGCTGAGACTTCATGCTGCACAGGGTGAAGGGCAAAACAGAGAGTCAGCTTTTCTTATGCGCAGCACTCAATAAACTTTATACTCTACATCCCCCAGTATTTTAGGAATCAGAAAAGACACAATTTCCACAAAAAATATAAGATTGGATCCACAAGAATGAGACAATCATTTTTAAATAGAAATTTCACAATTCAGTTTCCAATTTTGGCCTCACATTATTTCAAATTTGAGGTCATATTTTTGTTTCTATTCTAGCACTGCTTTTTGGAAACGTAAGAGATGTAACTCACCAGTTTGTTTTTTTTTCAATCCAAATGTAAACACTTGGGGAAAAAAAATCTTACAAGACCTTGTGGCACGAGATCCCTACAGTACATCAACAAAAACTATGGTATTATTTTTGGGGAAAAATACTATTAATAAAATGCAGCTTTACCTGTAGTTGAGCAATAGTCAAATATGTGTACTATGTTGAGTTGTGTAATGCAAATTACTGAACAGGAATGCTGCAGTCTGTTTGAATATTTGTACATACTATTCAAACAAGTGTAATCCTTCAATGCAGTTACATGATCTGGGTTAGTGCACTGGTCTGACAGGTCAGATGGTAAATACAACATCTCTATCTCACTGCAAACATTTCAACTACTATTTCAGTACTAACTTCTGTGTATGTTTAACGCAATAAAAGCCAGGGTCTTTTGAAATCAAAGTACGAGCTCTTACTGTTTGCTTATAGGGTGGTCCTGAAAATTCCTCCACAACCTCAGGCTACATGTGTGTTTGCTGGACTGTAACCGGTTTAAGACAATGGCAATTCTGTCTGATAACAATAGGTGGAAATGCAGCTGTGAGGAGTGTGTGCGCAACATATCCACTGATGAGCCACTAGAGAAATAGAGGAATAAAATAACGATAACTTGGAAAATGTGATAAATTTTTAGACATCTGTTATTGTGTTCTTGTACTTTTCATTCATTAAAACTTCACTTGTGTGTTGTCTCTTTCCTGTAGGCTGCTCCCACTCTGCCCGCTGGCCTGCCTCTCCCTCCCCTCCTTGCTCAACCTGCTTATCTGAACTGGGCAGGGCTCGGTACACTCACAGCAGAAGGGGAGGGCCTTGTCTGCTTTCAATCAATAACCTCTGGAATTCAGAAATACAAGTAGGTCCTGTCTGTGGCAGGCTGTACCACACTCGAGAAGGCGGGCTCCCAGGCGCACTGGACAAAATCCTCTATCTGCTTCATTACTGCTTTCCCACAGGTCTGCCCCAGTTGGGAGTTGACCACCACAATGGCTGACCAAACGTCTCCAGATTACTTCAGTTGCTCTCTGTGTCAGAACCTGCTGCGGGACCCTGTGGCTATCCCCTGTGGGCACAGTTTTTGTATGGACTGCATCAGCGGCTACTGGAACGAGGCTGACTACACAGGGATTTACATCTGTCCACAGTGTAAGATCACATTCACCCAGAGGCCTGTTCTGCGGCCCAACGCCACTCTGACCATGGTGGCTGAGAAGATCAAGAAGAGTGGACTCAACCTGAATGTCAACTCTACACACGGGAACGGTGTAGCAGGTCCAACTGATGTCCCATGTGATTTTTGCTCTGGGAAAAAACTAAAGGCAGTGAAATCCTGTCTGAACTGTCTGGCTTCTTACTGTGAGAAGCACCTGAAGCCTCACTATGAGTCTGCCACATTCAAGAGGCACAAGCTGGTGGACGAGCTGGGGAATCTGGACCGGAAGATCTGCCCTCAGCACCAGAAGTCCCTGGAGCTGTTCTGCCGGACAGACCAAATGTGCATCTGTGCCCTGTGCACTGTCAGCGAGCACCGAGGCCATGACATAGTATCAGCTGAGGCTGAGAGGGGTGAGAAACAGGTAATTATTGTTTTACTTATGTTTTTAATAGTTGTACTGGTCTATAATAGAGAGATTTTGTGTGACTGGGCTCTTACGTTCGGCTGTTTGTGCATCTGACACTTAAGGTAAACATACAATAGTTAAACACCATTAATTACCAGAGTGAAAGCAGGTTGTTTTTCAACACTACTGCCCCTGTAACACTAATAGCGATTGTACTTTGCCCCTTTTCACCCATGCTATCAGCTCCCCCTGGCAGGCTTTCACCGCCAAAATAAATCCAGCTTTCTGATTAGCTGTTTCAAAGCTGGGGGAGTGACTTATACTTATCAAAGCTGCTTTTCAGAGAATGTGTTTTTCCAGCTGTGGGAGAGATACACTGAAACTTCCTCTCTTTCGGTGTTCTGTGCTGGTTCCCACCTGTGGGAGTGGGCCTGTGAGTCAAGTGATCCTGCGTAAGGGAGTCAGGACTTTCAAAACCACATGATGATGTAGCAATCACATAACTTAAATTACAGGCATACAAACTCAAGTGATGGAACAATGTCTGTAAAGCCAAACGAGATAAGACAGCATTGTCAGGTTTACAGTGGATGAGTAACCAGGTGGGAGGGTGAATATATGGCATCCAGATATATGGGTTAAAGGGTTTTTAAGGTGCACTGGAGTAATGATTCACCAGTTTGTCAGTTTGTTTCCCCTGCTACACTTTGCGTCTGGTTTCTCTCATCCGGAGATTTACAACCTGCCTCTCCAACACATCTCATTTGCTCTCTCTCCCCCGCAGACCCTACCCCCTCTCATCATCATCATCCCCCCTCCCTAGATTCCCAACATTCCTCAAGCTTATCTTGAAGAATGGGTTGGTGGGCTTGAGTAAAAAGCTGAATTAGAAAAATCCTCTATTGGGGTTGTCACCGCAGTGTGCACCTTGAAACATCTTTTTAAAAGTCAGACAGCAGAAGATTCACATTCCTCAAATGACTGAAATGCCATTGGAGATTTTTCACCCCCCTTTCTCTGAGCGTATTAAGGAGTGGGGTTTATTAAACATGGCAAAGGGCCCCTCTGGATATTCTTTGATGGGAAAGAATGTTAAGTCTTGTACAAGTTTCATACAGGGAAGCAAAAACAAGAGCCACACCTGATAAATGTTTTAAGATTTCGTAGGGAAACAAAACAGTGTGAAAAGATGAAAGCTCCCATTGTTTGCTATGATAGCTTTTGATGAATGTTCAAAGCAGGTGCAACTAATGTTGTTTTTTTTTACAGAAACTTTTGGGTATATCCCAAGCTGAGATTAAGCAAAAATGTCAGGAGCGAGTGAAGGAACTGGAAGAACTGAAGACTGCTGTAGATTCTCTAAAAGTAAGGCACAATACTTTATCATAGACACATTTCTTAGATGCATAAATGTTTTGTGACGTCAGATGCTTATCATCTGAGAGACTAACATCCTGGATTTCCTGTACAGAACTCAGCACAGAGGGCCATGGTGGACAGCCAGAAAATGTTTGAGGACATGATTCGCTCGATTGAGAGGATGAGGTCAGAGGTCACCAAACTGATCGGTATCAACGAAAAGGCAGCTTTTAACCAGGCCGAGGCTTTGATAGAGAGACTTGAGCAGGAGATCGATGAGCTCAAGAAGAAGGAAACTGGACTTAAGCAGCTTTACAGCACAGAGGACCACATACACTTTCTACAGGTAACATGTGATCTCTAGGATTAAAGGTGCATTATGTTAACAATACTAAGATCTTTAATTGAATAAAGTCAGACGTTTAATGACATACATTGCGACGTTGCGCAGAGTGCACCTTTAAGAAATCGACAGAAGAATTGCATTTCTGATGTTGCAATATTCACCACTGTATTATTTTCCAATAGAATTTCAACTACCTCTGCACCCCAACTGATGATGGCTTCATACCAAGAGTGTCAGTAAACCCAGACTTCTCCTTTGGCGCAGTCAGGAAGGCTGTGGCTGTGATCAAGGAGCGTCTGGAGGAGTTTGGCAGAGAAGAGCTGTTGAGGATCTCTAAGTCAGGTCTGAGCAAAACAGCTTACAATATAGTCGAAAAATGCATTGTATTCTAACAAAAGAAGCTAATTGTTTCTAATTATATGTCTTACAGTGAATGAAGTCCCTGTCTACACCACAGAAAGCAGAACACTGGACAGAAGGAGCAGAGGTGAGTTATCAGGTGTTTTTTATAAATATTTGGCTAGCTAATGGTAAGATTATTTGAAATTGTTTAAAGGGAGTAGTGTGACATCATGATAATAAATAATAGAAGAACAGAAGGAGCATGGTCATGATAACAGTGTTTTTTCATTCCCAGGCAAAGAAATCATAACAGTGGACAGCCTCCCCATAGCTCCAGAGCCTAGAAACAGGGGAGACTTTATAAAATGTAAGCAGCTTCATTTTATAAGAACAAGTATGCATTTTAGCCTGTTTAATTGATCTTATTCATTCTTTTTAGATTTTTGCCAACTGAAACTGGACCCAAACACTGCATACAAAGAGCTACACATCTCTGACAGCAGTAGAAAAGTAATTCGCACCAGAGACCACCAGGCTTACGCAGATAACCCAGAGAGATTTGACAGCTTTGCTCAAGTGCTATGCAGAGAGGCCCTATCCGGAGGCCGCTTCTACTGGGAGATAGAGTGGAGCGGGGAGTTCTCCATCGGCGTGGCCTACAAAACCATCAGCCGTAAAGGGAAAGGCTCACTGTGTCTCCTGGGATACAATGACAAGTCCTGGAGTCTGCTCTGCTCTGACACAGGTTACTCTGCCTGGCACAACAGAGTGGATAAGGCAGTCACTGGCCCTCATTCTCCCAGGATAGGCGTGTATCTGGACCACACAGCTGGGGTACTGGCCTTCTACGCCATTGGCAGCAGCATGACCCTCCTGCACAGGTTTGAAGCCAATTTTGTGGAGCCACTCTACCCAGGCTTTGGCGTTGGAACTTCTGTGAAGATTTGTAGTGTCAAATAAGAACTTATACATATTTAAATATTATATCAGTTATGCCAAATGCGTTTATAACAATGTCTACAGACTTTCACTACACAATACTATAGAAAAGTATTTTACTCAAACTGAACCATCATTCATATTTTTTATTTTATTTTGATATGTATATACCTGTATACTGTTTTAAGTTTGTCACCACAAGTTTGTATTTTGCAAATCACATTTTCAGAACCATATTTAAGACATAAGCACACAATATGAAATAGTAATTATCCTTAAGCATTGGCTGACACCTGCCCTTTAGATCATAAACAGGGCGTAGTATGACCAGTCACTGTTTAGTCAAGTACTCTCAAGTATCATCTGTTCCCACTGCATTCCAATTTGCCTTTACAGTGTAGCAGATGGTTCAAATGGTTTGAGATTTTTTTTCTTTACTTGAACTAACAATTATTTAATTTGTTTACCTGTGAAGGCTTGCTTGTTTTGAAATGTTTTGTAACAAAAATGTTCAAAGTTCAAAAATAAAAAACAAGAATAATGTAGTCTGTCTATCTATGCAGTTTTTACTATGTGCTCCCAGGAGTGTAAAATTACAAATACGCAGACTGCCCCCTGCTGGAGATACATGGGAAAAATCTTGTTGAGATTAAGAACAGGCTGTACCTGAATTTTCAGAAAACACATTTTATCTCTGGACTCAAAAGAATCTGTTGTTAAGAACTTTAGAAATAAAGAAACAAGTCCTTACATTATAATTCTAACTCTGCAGCCCTGCCTATACAGGCCCTGTGAGGTGCAATGTTAATTCTGTCAAAAAAAAAAAAACAACATAAGAACATAAAACCTTTAATTTAACATATATATTTATTGATTCCCAGGATTAAACGGAATTTGAGCATAAAACGCTCACAAAAGAGAAATAACAGTCCAGACTTCAAACATCATAGCCAACAATCCCCCCTTTGCCGATGCACTCTCCAATGTAGAACCACATCATCACCTCTGTAGCCACCAGTCCATTTCTGAAGGCATCCTGTAGGGCACAAAAAGGAGACCATCAATGCCTGATTATGTAATATGACCTATACTCGTTTATAACATTTCTGATATAATGTACATACCCTAACTGTGAGTTGACCCAGACGTCCTGATTGGAAAGCCTTGATGAGGTTGGTTGCTCCTTCAATGGCTTTGGGGATCTCACCAGGAGATGGGGGGACAAGTTCAACACGGGCGTAATACCAAAAGGTAGAAAGTCGAGGTTTGGAGTAGGTGACAGCGGCTGTAAGAAAAACAACAGTCAGTGCGAGGTTATATACATTTATCAAGTTCTTATTTGAGTTTGATAAGTTATGAAGTACTCAAACATATATGCTTTACAGTCTGTAGCCAATCTGCATTGCAATAAACAAAACAATCAACTGAATCAATGAAGGATAGTAGCTCTGTTAGCTATTAGCAGCATTAGCCACGTTAGCTGGCCGCACAACAAACGCATTTTACTTCCGTTATCTACTATGCAATTTATGTATGGCTCAAAATATAAAGACAAAAGTCACTTACCGCTGAGCAGAGTTGGTATTTTAGCGACTAGTTTTTGCGCTGCTTGTGCCATGGTGAAGCCCCGTGTGCCGCTGTGTCGCTGTCGGTGTTAGCCTGAATGTCACCTCCACCAGCAGAAGGACCCGGGTTCTGACCGAGATACTGCCTGTACGAATAAAATCAACTGGACGTTGTGCTTCCTCACGCGGACAAAATGCAGCGGTGATTTAGTTTCGAATTAAAACGTCTATTAACTTTTGTTAGCTGCATTTATTAATTGCAAAACTATCCTAATATTTGTATCTTTAATTGCTGTATGTTTCACTATTTCTAAAATGATTCATAATACACAGTACTATGATAAGGTCCAGAACATCATACACGAAAACGCAATAAATCAATAACATATTTTATTTTATTCAAAAAAACATGATCAATCATTCACAATAAAGCCTAGTATTTACAGTAGTCGATGTGCCTGGAATATAGGCCTGCATATAGTTGGACATTATTAACAGTTGAACAGTTGAACACTTAATATTATATATTATAATACATCGATAATACACGCTAATAATAATATATTTATTTAATAACCTTTATTTAACCAGGTGAAAAACGGATATAATATATTAATATTATTAGTCTATTATTAATAATTCCCTATTATTATATACAGATAATAAACATTGTGTTGGAACAGTTTTAATTCAATAGTGCAAACTTAATTAGGTAATTTATATTTTGGAAAAATAGTGCTACTTTTTCACCAAAACAACATATCAGCAAAGAATATTTTCAGTTGCATCCTTTGTAACCTTTGTAAATGTTCATTCACAAATATGTTATCTCGTCCAAATTCCCTTTGCCCTGCCAAATGATAAAATGTATCCTTATCAGTTTATGAACATTAATAACCATATTAACTTTCATTTTACTCTTTATATTACCTCACTGGAGCAAGGCTCAGGGGCTGGCTGTTGTTGGCCACGTTTCTGTGCAACTCGTAATGATAAAGATGTGCCTTCTTTCATTAGAATAATTATATCATCCAGACTTTTCTTCTCCACATTGTGTCCATTAACCTCCAACATCAAATCCCCTTCACGTAGTCCTGCTTTCTGCCCAGGACCACCATCTGCAACCTAAACATATAAAACACACACACTTGTCTACACCATATACTATATACTAGGTCTGTCACGATAATCACTACATTGGCCTATCGTTCAGTATATTAAAGCTGGAGCAATATATCTGGAGCTCAGTATTTATTTTGTAAAATAAAAAGAGGAGAATTGGAGTACTTTTGATGTAATACAATAAGATTTGAACTGTAAAGAGTTGAAAAAGTCTCTGGCTATTGATTGGTTAATTTTGTTATTTGTTACAGCTCAGGTCTTACGAATGATACTGTCAATTTAAAAATATTTTACTGAGATTATCTTGAATTATTGTTATGAATAAAGTAGTTTCAATATTATTGTTTATCGTAGTATATCTCTGCACAAATATATCATGCTTCAAAATGTGTTATCGCAAAGGGCCTAGTATATACAATCAGGAAAAATAAATCATTCATTCAACAATAAAACATGAGCTAACCTGGCTGATAAAAGTTCCAGACATATGTGGAACAGAGCTGACATTAAAGCCAAAACCCAGAGATCCTTTTTGGACAATACAGAATCTCGGCTTGTAAGTGTTTTCTTCTTCATTTTTCAAAGTAGATGGCACACTGCCATCTTGTTCTTTTGCCGTGGCCTCTTCACAGAATAGCAAAGGTGATAAACCCAACTGTAGAAAAATGATCATATCAGTTAATGACAGTTAATGACATTTTAATACATCAGGAATTATCACATAGGGCTATAGTCCCATATTAAGCAAAATTGACTCTGCATGTTGTTGTTACCTCATCAAAAACATCCCTGGAATTGTGTTTTAATTCATTCATGATTTATAAATAGCCCTTTATTATTAGTCTGTATACATTTTAGAGATAAACAGATAAAACCTGCATATTTAGGCTGTGTTTATGTTTTTAACATGTATGAATTAAAAAATTATGAATAAAAAATTATGAATTAAAAAACAAACAAAAAAAACCACACAACGCCGGATATGTTTTTAAAGAGGAAGCAACAATATAACATAGATCAAATATGAGAACTTTAATAACAAAGACAGCAGCATTACATTATTAAATCAAAATATTTTTTTGGTGGTGGTCGGAGGGGCTGATGGTGCAGATTAGCAGCCTTGGTGAACAGCCTACCTTGGTGTAAAAGTCCAGTCCTTTAGGTGTAATCGTGGTAATAGTGACTTCTTGTCCACTCTGCCTGACTCTGTCTACGATCTCCTCATGATTCAGAGACATCACTGCTTCTTCATTCACTTCCAACAGCAGGTCTCCGTCTCGCATCCCTGCCTTCTCAGCTGGCCCATCGTGGTCCATCTCACGCAAAACATGAGCTAGAAAATCCGCTTGTTCACTATACAAGTTTAGTTAATCACAGGCTAAATTATAGAGTTAAAGAATAAACACAGGCTATGATCTTACCAATACGGCCTGATGGGGATTTTTCCAGACGCAAAACAAAGCCATAGCCGTTTTTATCTCGTATCAGGTGGAGTTTCCTGGCTCTAAATGGAAGATTATGTGGTGTAGCCATAGCTGGGAGGATGGGTAACCGCTGAGAGTTATAGTATTTCTCACTCTCAACATCAACCACCAGAATAGTGACCTGACTGCCACTTTTTTTCAACTGTAATAATAATAATAAATATTATTGTTTTTTATTGTTAAGCCAGGAGAGTAATGACTTATAATTCATACCATCTTAGTTAAGGCAGAGTGTGTTAGATCTTCTACATTTGCCCCATTCATCCAGATCAGTCGATCTCCTTTGCAAACTCCGGCCTTTTCTGCTGCTCCTCCAGACGCTAGGCTCACAGTGAAATGGCCCTTCTGCCCTAAAAACAAAGGGAGGTTAATTCTACTGTTAAAAGTATTAATAATTAATCATGTGATTACAGTTACCATCCACAGCAGTGAAGCTGATTCCCAGACCAGATGTGGCGTCCTTGTTGATGTGACAGAGTCTTGGAGGTTTAACGCCCTCACATTGGGCAACCATGGCCACATTTCTGAGGTCATGACCTTCAGACTTGGCCTCTTCATACTGATCTCCACTCAACACTAATAAAGAAATTTGATTTCCACTTACATTTATCCTCCTTGAGACCTACTCAAAACCAAAATAGAGTTCAGCTTTTGCTCTGGTAAACTTTGGCATATTTGTATAATGTATTTCTCACTTCTTGGTGTGAAACATCATCTACAAAGCAGCAGTTAACCTCCAGAAGTCTGTCTCCATCCCTGAGCCCACTGCGCTCAGCGATCCCTCCGGACGCAATGTTTCTAATGATGTGGCCAGGTCGCCCCTTCTCTATTCGGAGGTTGAAGCCATAAGACTCGCCCTGCTCTCGTTTGAGAACACACAGGCGTGGGCAGGGAGAGCCTGAGTCTGACAAGAGACGTACAATACATAAATATGAGATTGGAGAAGAAGGGGTTCTATAGAATAGCTCAGAGCAGGTACCTGTGTCATCCGTGAAGACCATGATTGGATTATCTATTCCCTCCCTCGGGTTAAATGTGAATTTTCTATTTCAAATGTTACAAAAATTATAGTGTTAACAATGAAATGAGGGCAGTGCACTGTATAATAAAATAACAAAATAATTCATAAATAATTCATAATAATTCTAAATAAATCATAATTATCTGGACAAATGTAATCAGCGCTAAAGATTGAAGGTGAACAGTCATACCAAAGCAACATTAATTACATTTTATCGCAGCAAATTACTACTACTGTGTTAGTGTTCAGTGAAATACTTACCCTGTGAAGTCTTTATCCACAATACCTGCAGACAGAAAAGACCAAAGTCATGCACACTCCCACATAATCTGTGAACAAAGCAGTTAAAATGCTGTATAAACTGTTTATATACCACGGTTAAACTTACATAGATGAGCACTGCCCTGTGTCTGAAATACGACTGAACTCTGACTGCAGCAACAGGCACTTTTGAAACCTTGACATGCAGTATCAGTTTATGTCACCCATAAAAATGGGTTTGACCCTAACTGATTAGTTTTAGTCTTTGTTCTGTCTACTCCCAGTAAATATATGATATCAAAGATTTGAAAAGGAAAAGGAATTAAAAAAAAAAAGTTTAAACTTTCTGCTCCTGTTTTCTTTAAGCTCTAAAAAATTGAGGAGATGTTAACTATTTATTATGAGAAATTATCTATGCTATAAAAAATGAAAATCATCTAGATGTTAATGAATTGGCTCATGGAAAATAGATGCACTGTATAGCTAAACTGGAAGATGAAATAGACAAAAATCCCTCTCTCTAACGCTCTAATAGATCCAACGCATGTTTACTGCATATTGTTGTCCATTAATATTTTACTCCTTGATCTACTGTATTCAGTGTCATTACAAAATAGTACACAAATCTGCTATTTGTAATGTGAGAACAGAATAAGAACTAATGATCTTTGAATGTTTTTTTTGTTTTTTTTTAACTAAACAGCAGTGACCTTGCTCCACTGTCACAATATATCCACATGTTGTTTGCTCTGGGTGCACTAAGCAAAGACAACTGTGCTACACTTGGGTAACATTCCCTTCTATCTAGGCAGCTCTTCTCTTATTCAGCCTGTTCTGAGCACTTAGTTCAGTTAATCGCCCCCTGTTTGACTTTCACCTCAATAATGCTTGTAGAACCCATAGAGACAGCACATTCTCATATAATTGTACACTTTAAAAAAGTGCACTATGTAACTTTTTGGGTGTGTGCGTGTGGGCAATAAACCTGTGATTTCATACCTGCAAGCTATTTTTTTATATATATTTTCAATGACATTCTTGGCAAAATAAATAACCAAGACCCAAAAAGTTACATAGTGCTGCTTTAAGTTTCCAAAAATATATTTTCAGTAATTTCAGCACACTGTGTAAATCCTTTTTTGTCTTCATTAATAAGCTTTAACATTAAAAGAAAGATTATAGAATGGGGTCAAAAATAAATATTTACAAATACTCACATTACTCTAACTGAGTAGATTCTAGTAGATAGTAGATTTTTGGGGTAATTGTTCTTTTTTGAGTACATTTTTAAACTTGCAGTTGAGTAAAATGTGAATAATATGAGTACGGTACAGTCCAAATGGTTAAATCCATCTCGGTCTCTGCTTCTTTTTAAACTTACAAACACACAAAACAGCATCACTTGCTCTGATTGGCCAGAACTCAAAGTATAAGATGTGGATTGTTATTTAAATTACTAAATTCATATTTAAATTGTTTAAGTTGTGTAAAATACTCAAATATGTTACAAAGTAACTAGTACTTATTAGTACTTTTGATGTGTATGTCTTACTTTTACTTAAGTACAATTTTGGCAGCAGTACTACTTGACTGTACTAATTAGCCTAGGCTATAAACACTGTGATACCTGCATCAGATTACTGGATTGTTAATCTACTGTATGTTTGTGTATCTGTCCCTATTCAAATAAGCAATACATATATTAAATTTACTGTACAAATCTGCAAAAATCTTTCCAGCACTAGGTATAGATTTTTTCTCTCCTGCTTAAACTGGGAATTAGGAAATTCATACCTTCAGTTAGTGTCCTCTTGTCCATATCTCCCATCATGTCTCAGGACTGGGACAATGGAGCAGATGAAAACACACACACAGTGACCAGACAAGCACAGACTCCTCCCAGAGCTCCAGGATTAATGTTTAATCTGTGGGACACATTCAGCATAACTATGTCATAATATCTGACATTGTTTTTTTTCTGAATGTACTGTCTTTAACTCTCCAAAGTGTCACTGGTTTCTGTTTAATGCAAACTACAATGCATCAGTGATAGTCAAGGTTAAAGAACTGATAAGCTCCATGTTGTGCAAAGAAATCAACAACATTGTTCCTAAAGGTAGGGCAGGTCAGGTTAAGTGGTCCTGTAACCTCAAACTGATGACAACAATACAATAAACATAATTAAGAAACCTTATATACAACAAAGAACCTATTTGCAGAAGAATATATTAAATATAGATATACAAAATATAAAAACATATATTAAATCATAGTTTACCTTTGTTTGTACTCTGGAGATGGGAAGTGGATGCAGAGGATAGTTTTAACCTATGATTAGAAAACTATGTAAAAAATGTACGTACTAGAAAATGACAAAACTGTTTCTAAAATAGGTAATTTTTTTTTTTTTTTTTTAAACTGCGGAATATGGTTGCAAATTAGACCATGTAATGTATGTGTTGAGTCCACTAGATGGCAATATTTAGGCTGCTGGTTTGTTGCTTGGACCATTCTTCTGAATGAAACTCCCAATCAGAATAATATGATTATTCATACATTGTAATTTTATTTTGTTGAAATAAGTCTTTTTTATTGCACTTTCAAAACCAAATCTCGTATGCCACATTTGACCTGCAAAAACACTCACTTCTGTCATATGAACAAACTGACCTAATTTCATATGATAAAGCATAACAGCAGCACAGAGGGATAAACACGACAAGCTTTTTTGGCTTGTTTTGAGTTTGAGGTCCAAGCATCAGTTTGCTCTAAGTCATCACAGATCACTGGCTCAGAAGACAGAGCTCCCATCTGCACCCAAGTCCTTGCCAAAGCATGAGTGTTGAAACTCAAATCTGCAATGAGTAGCATTGTAGTTAAAGTGACAGTTAAAATGAGTTTCCCCCCCTTTCAGCCCTGCTCCGACCATAACTCTGTAAAACCAGGCCTGCTTTTCAGTGGTCAGTCTGAGCTCTGACTGGTTTGTGTGATATCTTTGCAAAAAGCCCGAAGGCCGTCCTTTTATCATGGCACACAGCCTCTCTGAGCAAAGTGTCTGTTTTATAGGCCTTTGAATCCATGGCAACCACAGTGTGAATAGGTCATTCAGGATGGCCCCCGCTACTCTCACCGCCTCGGAAACAAGATCATCAAACAAACTGGGGCTTGAGTAGACTTTGCATGAGAAACATTGGACAGATCAGTGGGGTTATATTAGGCTACAAAATCAATGACTCTTTTTAGATGTATTCATTTTGAGATGTAGGCCAAGACTAAAATTTAGAAAACGCCACATGTGTTGGTTTGTTTACCTCATTTGTTTTTGTAAATTTGGGAAAAATTTAAGGGGTGATTTCCCAGCATTTGTCATTTGTGGAGCAAA
>KN489032.1:91023-106303 GCA_000787155.1 Scartelaos histophorus | reverse complement strand
AAAGAGTGGGTAGTTTTACTTTGCAACTAAAACTCAGTATCACATGACTAAATGTTTTTTTTTGTATGTGTTTAATTTTGCATTATATGCAAGCTGAATGGTAAGGCCGTTGCAACAAGTAGTGGGTCAGTGTAAATGAGAAAGCTCCAGTCAGTAAAAGTTGTTGCAAAATATTTGATTCATTTCCCTTTGGAGTGTCAGCATATTTTGTTGCTCCTTGGCTTCCCCAAACTTGATCTTTTTTCAGCTTTGTTGCAATCCAGTGCATCCTGGCCTTGGGTAGTTTGCATGACTAACTTTTCTCTGTAATTTACGCATTATTTTGCAAACCTACATTAAAACACATCCAAAAAGGTAAATATTCACTTACTTGAAATAGTAGACCTCAAAAGGAGATATAGGCTACTATGTGTAGACCCAAAGAATCATTTTTCAAGCATTTTCATCAATGCCATTCCTAAGATTCTCTGGTTTATTAAAAGAGGCGATGATTGGATGAAAGGAACAAGTGCACTGCGCGTAGGAATGACGTCGTTCTACGAAGACGAATGATGTGGCAAAAATCAAAGGGCGAATGAAGAGAAATAGTCCCACTTCTATTCATTTGTACGCACACTAAACTATTATTGTTTGCACTTTTTACATAATAGTTACATAAAAGAATAAAACACAACCTGCTATATTAACTGATTTTGTTTTACTCTGAATATAATCTAGTTTTAAAAGTGTGTATTCCTCCGCCTAGTTGAGTTCACATCCATTTCCGGGATGTTTTCTGCCTTGTCCAGCCTCCACCGCCATTGCAGGTCCAGGGAGGTGTAGTGGCAGCCAGTCCAGCCAAGGGTAGCCGTAAGGAAACAGTCTAGGGACAAATAGAAAGTAACACCAGATTGACACCTCGTACTAAGTAAATTTTAGAGTTTAGACTGTAGATTAGCGACTCCTTCACGGCCCGGCTAGCATCTGAGAGAAAGAAGTAGTGGGTTAGCATTTGAAGAAACCGGAGGAGAGTGAGAGGCACCGCCATGGCTCAAATCCTTCCTATTCGCTTTCAGGAGCACCTGCAGGTTTGTGCATGAATGAATAGTTGGCTGTTTTAGGCAAGTCCGTAAGTCCTCACAGGAGTTTGGGGTGTCCCTGCGGAGGATTTTTGGTTTAAGTCCATTTTAATAGTTGTGAATGCAGCTAACAAGCTAAGTTAGCTTTTACTGGCTATGCTAACTGGCTTGGTTGGGTGGATGACGTTTATCTTAGTTAGCATCTAGCCTGACGGCTAACTTTTGTAATTTAGCTCTTTTATTGCCCATAATGCATTTCTTATATCTCCGTTGCAATTGAAATGCACTTTGCATTTGGTCTTGATAAAGGATCAGTGTTTGAATCTGTATTGGAAGTTAATTCACACACATCTTTCCCAGTTTCACATGAATTGATTATTAGGGTAAGTTATGTATTAAGTTTTTCTATTCCATATATCGTTAGTGTGTAATATTACGGTAATTTTAAGGTCTATAAACTTAGTCAAACAGAAAACATGTGTCGCTTTAGACATTTCCTTTCGACAAAAACTGTTGCTTACTGGGTCACTAATGTTTGGGTTTTGTCAGCTGTCTCGCCTGTGGGATGATGTGGCCTTAGAGGCTGTAGAATTACAGTATTTGTGCAGATTTGACATGCTTTAATAGTTCATTGTGCTTTCTAAAGACATCACGTTGGCCAGACAGTTGTAGAAGTCATGTGGTTTGTGGGTTGGTCCTCAAACCAATCTTCCCTTGCTTAGAAAAGACCTTGTAAGTGGTTGTACAATCAATATTGGTTTAAAACTGTATAAACTATTGTCATCACTATTGATATTTCTACAATTCCAAAGTGATGTGACATATCCAACGTCCTCACTGTGACCATAGATACTGGCTTACAAGATGCAATGAATAAATGATAAGACTTTGGTCTCTCGGTCCAGCTTATTACAAGTTATTTGATCTACCATGCCACTCAAGTCAAGAAACATTTCCACTTGATGCACTCTGTGGAGGACACAAGAGTCTTTTTTTTGACCTGTTTAATTGTGCGTACAATGACAGTTTACAGATTTTATTAGGGATATGTTTTATATGTCATATTACTTATGAATAAGAAGCATTTTGTTTTCTCTGAACTGTGTCATTTGCACATTACAAGGTCAAACGGCTATAACTAATGCATGATCTGCATATGTTTCATAAACGTTTAAAATGTACATGCCTTATTGACCATATTGTGGCCTATTATTGTTATGTTCTGTGCTTAAGGCATCTTTCTTCCTGATATTTATGTTTTGAATGAACTTGAATGATGATAATCTTATGGCATTGTCTTGTGACAATTTTAATAAATGAGAAAGTTTTTGTTTTTTATAGCTGAACAGTCTCATAAATTCTTTTTTTACTTTGGCCAAGGTGCTCCTTGAGCTGTTGCCTACTGACCATTGTGCCGAGCTTGCATTTTATACATCATCCATTCTAACAAGTGTAGTATGGACTTGTTCATGTGGTGAGAACCTGAGAGAATGTGAGAACATTCAGTGTCCTCTCAATTAGCTGTGTTGATATGATTTCACATTGTGTTTGACAACGACCTAAACACGGGATTAAGTGGGCTTTTGAAAGGATTCTCTATTGTTTTGGGGGCAACTTGCAACATTTCAGTTTGTGGCAGAACATGTAGGTATTATGTCTGATAAACATATGTGTTAGTGGAGCTTAGAAAGCTACAGTGCGCTTACATAATGTTTGCACTCTCTGATCTGAACGTCCTTGTATATTTGATGAGTTGTTATAGTTGGAGCACATGACCTATAGTATTACATCTTACTACGTACTCGGGAGCAGATGCAAGCGTGTTTATTGGGTCATACTGCATTAGGTGTCATCTTTCGAGATTTCCGCTCTGCCCTTTGAACCAGGTAGGGACAGGTCCTGCTGATACCTCGTGACTGACTGGTGAGGAATGAGGATACAGAAATGCTGAAGAGTGGGAATTCTGCGTTCCAGAGTTGAGATTAGGAGTAGGGCTGTGTGATTTTGAAAAGAAAATCAAAATGCAATTGTGATTAGATTTGTGTATAATGTTTATCAGTTCAGTTTTCTGTGTATATCTTTAAGCTTGTCCATGAGCAGTAATATCTGAGACCAGGCTGAAGCATGAACTGCTAACCAATATCCCATGCATTTCACAACGGTTTAGGTTTAAACTTCAGGGTAAACATTTTTTTTCTCTGAATAGACTTGATATTTTGTTGTATATAGTGGACATTGCACAATGTGAGATAAAGACTAGGAAAGTAGAGTACAATTCATACACAAAATAACTAAAAGTTCTATACACATACAGCATATTAAATACATTAAAATCACATACAAACACAAAAAAATCCCAAATAATCAATGTAATTCCAGTTTGTGATTTATTATATTTTGCAGTATATTGTCCAGCCCTAAGAGCATTTACTGGTCAAATACTATGCAAAATTGTGAACTTTAAGGCATATTATAATGTTGTCACCTGATCAAAAACATACCCAAGTTGCATATTGTTTCATTCACACATGTTTGAGTAATTCTATTAGTCTGTCTGTATCTCCAAAGATCAAAATGCTCCACCTTGTGATGTCATGAAGTGGTAGTTTTCAAGTTAACAGCTACCTTTTTTTTCCTTCTGTTCAGTACAGACTGGCAATTCCAGGATTGAAATTATCCAAATGATACTACTGAATGTGCGTGGAGTTTAAAAATACAGTGGAACACAATTTATACAAATCTGGGTTTGTTTTTGATTTGGAAACTACATTATAACAGGAATCAGAAATGAGCATAATATGAGTCCTTTAAGGAACAGAGGGAATCAAAGCTTGCATCTTTCATCCCAACTCTTTATCACTGTCCCTCCAGGTCACATGTCCTGATGCAGTCACATGGTTTGGAGGAGGCAGTGCTTGGACCAGCCTGTTATTTCAGTCCCAGTATAAACACAATGGGTCCCTGGTTTCCTGTTGCACGCCTCAGCACATTACACTGCACATCCTTCCCTGCACTGCCTTGAACTGTCCACTTTACCAGGACACACGGAGCACTTTTTCTGCTGAGCCACAAGATGCTTTCCGACCAAGGAAGAGCACAGAGTTAAACCAACAGATGTTCAGGGATGGTTCTGTGTTTAAAGGTGCACAGTGTAACTTATTGATTTTGGGTCTGTAACCTGCTTGTTTCTGTGAATATGCCATTGACAGCGTAGATCATGTTCCCCAGTATTACATTAAACAGCTCTACTTTACATGTATTAAATTACAGATCTTTTTATAACTCAAAAATACCTACAAAAACAGGCATGACTGACTGTGAGCGGGGTTTCCGCTCCACAGATCTGACTTGTAACTTGATCTGGTCTGGTCTCCAATGAGGATAGATGGGTTAAATACCATACTACGAAACACTCCAGACAAAGCAATAACATCTCCATGAAGAAAGGCATTTGATGGATCCTCCACCAGAAAATTTACACAGTGCACCTTTAAGCAAGCAAGCAATGATGTATCAATCAGTCAATCTTTATTTAGGACCTGTAATTCCAGAGAAATCCACATTTGAAGTTGGGTTAGGGTGGCAGAAACACAGGCCTGCATGCTCTACTGCTACCAACAGAAACACATGTGGTGTCTGTGATCTAAATAAGGTCTTAAGTATCACCCATTAACAAAAATAGTCGTTATCGGCTACAACAGCAAAACAATTACGAATAACAGTATTGACTTATAAAATCCAAGACGCTGAAGCCAGTATCTGTATCTGTGCTGGTCTCAATTTAAAGGCACCAGACCAGCATGGACCAGAATTAATAAGTGATTTTCCACTTTGTTTGCGGCTCCACTGGTTTGACCTGCTTTTACACAAATTCCTATTCTCTGATGTAATTTGTGTGTTGGACCCATACACAGCTGAGGCAACATCTGTCTGGGTGTTAAAATAGGAGTAGTCCATTTATTTGGGTGTGCAACTTACTACATTTTCCGGTTTGTAGCAGGATTTGGGAGTTATGTGTCTTGGAAGAGGCAAACTTGCCGCTGAAATAGGGATGGGCAAAATGACGTTTTTTTCCACCTCGACCAATCACCAATTAAAATGTGATATTTTGTCTTGATAAAAACAAATACTATTGCTTTTTCACTATTAATTTCCTGAGCAGAATCAATACAGACTTTTCGTAACTCCCATTTAGCACAAAAAATCTAATTGAATTCTGAACTCTGCTCCAAACCACATGCTTTCACTGACCGAGGTTTGGCTGTTTATCTCTTGATTAAAATGACTCATCTCGACTTTTTTAAAAATCAATTAATTTCCCAGCCCTACTTTGAAATAATAGCAGTTATAACAAATATTTGTACAGGGAGCAGTGTCTTTACAAACTGTTTCACTTTGTTGTATTATTGGCTGTGGTAAATACTTCCTCTGTCACTGTGATGTCATATTTGAAAGCTTGGTACAAAACCAGTTTCACTGACTTCCTCTTGTGCATGTTACACTTGTTCGGTGGTAGAGGTTTAAACAGGTTTGCCAGATTTTCAGAGGGAAAGAAGTGTGCCTTTGAAAAACATAGCCCCAAATAAGCAACACCAGCCTCCACAAAAAATATGGATGGATGGCTATGGATCATGTGTCTGTGTCAGCAATAAAAAAAAAAACAAAAGTACTCAACAAATGTATCTCGCCACTGAGCAAGCACTATTGAGTGTTTATATTTAATAACTTAATGATAAATTACATCATTAACAGATTTAAAATATAAATACATTTTTATTTATTTTCTTTTCTTTTATATATATAATGCTTTTCTAAACACTCAAAGACGATATACAAAGATTACAAATTAAAAAAAGTACATATTAAAAAAATTATATAAAACTAGGTTAGATATTAAAAGCAGTTCTAAATAGATGGGTTTTTAGCAGTTTCTTGAAGGTGAAGAGTTTAGTACAGCCAATCATGGATATTAACATCTTGTATTTCAGTCATAATTGGATCTATTAAGGTCAAACAAAACTTATAAAAGTGAAGGTCACTCTCAGGAGGAGTAAGCCAAAAAACACAATCCGCAAGTCTCAAAATGTGCAGACAACTTTTCCAAAACAGGAGTCCAAAGTCTATATAGAAACAGACTTGCAAACTCTACGTTTAACCCAGTGCCACTGAGAATAAAGTATGTGAGAGTGAAAGAATGTGGGTGGACTAAGGCTGCAGAGGGTGTGGCCATTAAATGATAAAAGGTGGACACATTTCGTTGAGCTGTGGTTTGTGCTGATTAGGATGCTATAACAGAATCTGAAAAGGAGTAAATGCAGACCAACTGTATAATGTTTACCCAACAACATAATGACTCATTTGAAATGAAAGTGGCTTATGTCTTCTAATAGACTGTCCAAAATTATAATCACAATATTTAACTCCATTATTGAAATCATAATTGATTAAAACAATGTCTTCTATACTGTTTAAATTTACCTGGTGAGAAATTATGGACCATATGTTATTTGTAATAACCCCTAAAAGTCACAGTAGGATAGAAAAATATCTTTGCTCCATGTTTTGACTGGCGTGTGTTCTCAAAAATATACTTGGAGTTGTTTCATTTCAGTTCTTCTCTGAAACAGAAAAGGCTCTGTTCTAACTTGTGATGTCATGTGGCAATACAGGAAGCATTACTCCACACACCTTCACTAGAATCATTTGGATGATTTCTGCCAATATGCCAAGTATCTTCTGAACTAAAGGTAAAACATAGCTGTTAACAGTGAAACAGAGCATTTTGAGCTTTCGAGATGTAGATCTATGATTACTCACATGTGTGAATGACACAAAACACAACTTCAGGTATGTTTTTGAGGAGGTAACAGTTATAAATGACTTCAAGCTCAGAAGAACCCATTTTGTGTAAATATAGGACCTTCAGCTAGACTATTCTTTGCATTTTCAATTCATTGCATTTTCAATTACATCATTTTTCTAATTTAACTGAGTAATTGAAATCCTAATTATGATTTCGATAGATTCTCTTGGCAAGCGATCATTGTAAGTAGTTAATGCATCTGGATTGCAAAACCAGGGAAGTTGCAACATCACCACTGAATGCCTTGAGGAGATGTAGTAGTTTCATTTCCCTCATATTACTTCATAACATGGATCTGCAGCTGCAACAAAAGGAAGCAGTTCTTCATTTTATATGGTAGTAATTACTAGAGTTCTACCTGTTAGTGCTGTAGAGGTGGGAGATATGAATGAATTAATAAAAAAAAGAAACTTGTAGGCTTGTTTGGAGACAGGCAAAATATATTATTTTATCCATAAGTAAAACTATTGAAAAAAGATAATGCAAAAAATATGCTTTTGGGTGACTCCAAGGATCATACTATGGCAAATTTCTCAAACTTTCTCAAATACAAGTACAAATACTAAGTCAAATACAAGACCACAGCTCACAGATGTTGATGCAAACAACAGCTATGAAAAAAGTGCTAGTAAACCACGTTTGTATTTTAAATGGCAGAACTGTCCGTTCACTCCAAATCTTGCATACATTCTCCTTTCTACTGTGGTACATAGAGCGCTTAATAATCATAATAAATAATTAGATCTCTGCTTTTTGATTATAGTACTATCGAGCAATTAATCAACTAAAGAGCTACTTGTGTGGCGGACTGAATTCTGGTGCAACTCTGTCCACTTCAGTGAGAATGCTGTGTCAGGAGTTCGGTGCTGCAGGCAGGATGTTCTTTTTCAAACTTTTTGCTGTCTACTGTGCTTTAAAATGGTTGGGTCGAACACAATACTAAAAAGGTGTTGTTAGAAAAGCCCTGTGACTTTGTGATTTTTACTGAGTTGATGCATTTTGGTGTTATATCCCAATGGAGTAGACTTACAAGATGCACTACCTGTGAAAAGTTTGGGCACGCTCTTTCATTCAATGTTTTTTTTCTTTTTCTTTTTTCTTACTACTTTTATATACATATAGAAGAAATCAAATATATGAAGCAAAAAACAAAGGTGGCTAATTTGGGAATTGGTTATTTAGCTTTTTTTTTCTTTGCTACGTAATTATGTGCATTTTGTTTCCGATATTTGATGTCTTCTGTATGTATATAAAATTAAAAGAGTAGTAGATATATAGGAAAAAGTTGAGTCAAAACTTTTGACTGGTAGTGTATATTTCAATCAAAAATGCCTAATGCACACACTTCTTGAGTCACAAAACCTCTTCTTTCAGCATATTGCATATTTTCAAGTATGTGAAGTAAAGGCTGACATTATTTCTCAGACTGTGTTGTTAAAATGCAGTAATTTCCTCTCTGGACTATACTGTTATACTAGGCGTTAGCTCTCCTCCTTGTCCCCTCTGACTGCTCTGGCAGCTCTGCTCTGTCACTCATATGACCACATCACCTGCTCACGCTGTGTAAAGGCTGAGGTCAAAGTCCCGCGCTTATGTTGTTTCACTGGTTGTATTTATACTTATGAATGAACTGTCCTGATATCAAAAGCAGGGGGCAGAAATCAGTATGGACAAGTAAGGTTAAAAATGTTCAGTAACCAAAAAAGAAAAATGCAACTTCACTGTTATAGTAAAATGCCAGTATGAAGAGACGGGATGTTTTAGTTCTACAGTTCTGAGGTTAATTGATGTTTTTATTGATTATTTGAATCAATGTTGTGTGAAGTGTGAAAGTGACCTTATTATCTTGCTTTAATATAATAATAATTTAATATAATAACAAATACTTTTCTCTTTAAAATCACATCATTTAAAATAATAGTACAGTATGTGATTTAACCGTTTGTGATAGCACTTTTTGCCTGTATTTTTTTTCTAAAGCTCCAAAACCTGGGCATCAATCCAGCTAACATTGGCTTCAGCACCCTCACCATGGAGTCGGACAAGTTCATCTGTGTTCGGGAGAAGGTGGGTGAGCAGACGCAGGTGGTGATCATTGACTTGGCCGACCCCAATACCCCCATCCGCAGACCCATCTCTGCCGACAGCGCCATCATGAACCCTGCCAGCAAGGTCATTGCACTCAAAGGTATGTACTGACCTTGACCAGCCTTTTTCTGTTAGAATAATTTAAAAGGTGCTCTGCGCAATGTGTATGGTGGAGAGTACGCTATCTGCTTGTTTTCATGGAGATGTTCCATGGTATGACATTGTAGCTCGAGAGCTATAACCTGCTTGTCTCCCTTGTGATAGATGAGCTTAATCTATACTGTGGAACATTTTAGAGACAAAGCAATATCATTTCCATGGAGACAAGCAGGTAGCGGATCCTCCACCAGAAAAATGTAGTAGTGCACCTTTAACATGCAAGGGTCATTGTTTAAATTTTTTTCCAAGTAATTTTCCAAGTAATGACAGCTAAAAAAAATTACTAAATAAACTAAATTATATTTTGAAAGATTATACGCATCTGTTTGACATTCACATTGAGCTATGTTCCTGCTGTGCTAGTTTTATTGACCTGCATGCCCTATAGGCATTTTTATAGAGACATTGAAGTATATTGTGGCGCATTCATGAATGCTTTGACTTTCTGTTGTTTTTTGTTTTTGTCTGTATTTTTTTCTTTACTGCTTTCTTATGTGTTTGCAGACGGTGAGTTCAAATTTAACTACAGTTATTGTGGAAGTAAAACCCTGTTTAGGAAAAACATCTGGCAACAGGAATAGCTTTTCTCATGAAATTAAACAACCCACTTGATTGCATTTTAAAATAGGAGCCAATTCAGTTTTGTAATTTATTAAAATATGTAAAATCATAATGACAGATTGTTCAATAACAGAGTTTATCTTCCACAACTTAAAAGCTTGCTGGCATTTCATTGTTTTATTGTGTGTTCAAGTGATTTAATAATGGCTAAAATTATACAGGGATTTTATGTCATGTAATTTTACATTTTAAAATTGCCTGTCATCATTGTGCAGTAATTGACCATTTCACATCTCACATGTTTCTTCTGCCACAATCACATTTAACCAGAATTAGGGACAAAATTATGTTTTACATGCACTGTATACTACAACACTTGCCTTTTGTGTTGACAAATTACAATTCTGCGTCAGCTTTGAATCATTTTGCATTCATGTTTATCGATCAATGAACAAACAATTCTCGCTGTAATAAAACATAAGCTTGCTTGGTTAATCCAAACTAATGAAACATTATCTAGGTGAGTATATCGCCATGATTCAGTCTGTTCAGGCATGCACTTGTGTGAACTAGTGAAATATGAGTTAACTGCTCTGTGGGACTGCTGCTGGTACTTGTAGGGACTTCAGTCCAAACTTGGTGCTTTTGAAGACATCTGAGACAGTAGGTTTTTTGTAAGGTGATTCTTTCTTGCTTCTAGTCTTTGCTGCCCTTTCTTCCTCTGAAAGCTTTAAGTAGATGTTGAGTTGGGTTTAGACTGTCAAAGCAATACTTGGGTAGTATTTTTACATTTTGTACTATGTGAGAGTACATCTATGTCTAGTACACATTAAGTGGAGAAGAATAGTTCTGCATAGGGTAATTGGATAAAATCCCCCTGAGGAAATGTCATTTTAAGTGTTTTATGTCAGTATTTTCAGTACACCTGAGTCTTCACCGCCTCCGACACCGCATGTATGGCACACTCTGCCCGACAGTCATGGTGCCATTGCTTGATGAACTTTATACCATGACTGCTACTTTTTAAAAATCATCTTTCTCCTTCTACTTGAACATAATCTTTCCTATTTTATTATTGTGTGTTGGTAGATACTTCTGTCAAAAGAAAGTTAATGAAAATTAAAACTGTTTGTATTTCCATAGCGGCCAAAACTCTTCAGATTTTCAACATTGAGATGAAGAGTAAGATGAAGGCGCACACGATGACGGACGATGTGACCTTCTGGAAGTGGATTTCCCTGAACACAGTTGCCCTGGTGACAGACACGGCCGTGTACCACTGGAGCATGGAGGGCGACTCTCAGCCCGTCAAAGTCTTTGACCGCCACTCCAGTCTTGCAGGCTGTCAGATCATCAACTACCGCACAGATGCCAAGCAGAAATGGCTTCTGTTAATTGGTATCTCAGCACAGGTAATGCATTGAAACTTTTACCCTGTACCCAATTTTTTTGAGCAAAAATGTCGTACCTCAGTACAGATATATTGTATAAGCAGTTCTTGAAATCAGAGTTAGTCCACTATGTATTGTCTCCGTCAGGAATCAGGAAGAGCACAGCTAGCATGATAGTTGTTAGATTTCCCACTTTTTCACAGATTTGTTTGCTGTTTTCTATAGATGGTGACTACTTTTTATTTTTTGTTCACTCCTTAGCAAAATCGTGTGGTTGGGGCCATGCAGCTTTACTCTGTAGACAGGAAAGTCTCTCAGCCAATTGAAGGCCACGCTGCCAGTTTTGCCCAGTTCAAGATGGAGGGCAATGC
This sequence comes from Scartelaos histophorus, assembly GCA_000787155.1. Lineage (NCBI taxonomy): Eukaryota > Metazoa > Chordata > Actinopteri > Gobiiformes > Gobiidae > Scartelaos > Scartelaos histophorus. The sequence goes on along the minus strand of KN489032.1, from coordinate 94,812 downwards.
AGAGGAGTCCACGTTGTTCTGCTTTGCTGTCCGAGGCCAGGCTGGAGGAAAGGTAAGCACAGCAAAATTTAGGCCTGTTGCAATAATTATTATATCGACTTATCATTCAATAAATGAAAGGTAGAACAATATATTTTGGGACTCAGCATTATCCTGTGTACAGTTTCTTTGTAAAAATAGGAGATTTGGGATATTTTTCTTGTAATACAATTAGATCTGAGCTGTAAAAGGTTAAATAAGTGACCTCTATGGCTCATTAGTGACCAGTAATACTACACTCTGTTATTTGTTGCTCCTTAAGCCTTTTAATGAGACACTCTATTTAAAACTGTTTACTGGGATTAGCCTGTTTTAATTTTAATTGTATCAGTGTCATAAATGAGTTCCAATATAATCATTTATTGCAGTATTTCTCTGTGTAATATATTGTGCTTCAAAATCTGATATTGTGACAGGCCTAGCAAAACCAAAACTTCATTGATGTCTACTGCTAAGATTTACAGAGTTTGTGTCTAAAGAGTCTGTTTTCTGCAGTTGCACATCATTGAGGTTGGGGCCCCACCAACTGGAAACCAGCCATTCCCAAAAAAGGCGGTAGATGTTTTCTTCCCTCCAGAAGCACAGAATGACTTCCCAGTGGCAATGCAAGTATGTAGCAGTTTGCAATACTTCTCAAAGGGGATCCCACCTATAAGTTGTCCTATATTTTCACGTCTAAGTTAAATAAGTGACCAAGCCCCATTGTCTTGCAGATAAGCGCCAAACACAATGTGGTTTTCCTAATTACCAAATACGGCTACATCCACCTGTATGACCTGGAGACTGGCACCTGCATCTACATGAATCGCATCAGTGGAGAGACCATCTTTGTCACAGCTCCTCATGAGCCCACCTCAGGCATTATCGGAGTTAACAGAAAGGGACAGGTACTACTCTCAACATGACCTTTTTTCTACTGGCTTCCTTTGTATTTTCTTATGAGGTATCCAAATGGTAAATACACAAAAGTTAAACCTAATTAATCCTCATTTTTATCAGTGACTTGACCCAACAACTCACTGTTTTTTAACAAATATCTGCATTATGAATATTAAAGGTGCAATATGTAACTTTTCCACTTACTTGTCTTCATGGATATGTTATTGCTTTTCCTGCAATGCTCCAGTTTTTGGAGACAAGTAGGCCAAGTTACATGTGAGGTCTGCATGTTTTTCAATCTATCAATCTATTCAATCTTTTCAATCTAAACACTTGGAATAAATGCATTAGTTAAATACAATGGCTCATTCCAGGCAAAGTAACAAACATGAAGATAAGCAGGTGCAGCGTATCCTCCACCAGAAAAGTTGCATAATGCTCCTTTTAAATATTATTGGCCCATAGAATGTTATGTAATATGAAACCCGCTAATTACATTTTAATATGTGATTCTAGGTTGGTCCCAAAACAACATAACTGACATGACTTTATAAACTGAAATTAGCCAAACCCAAAACAGAGGTAGCGCTAATAACGGCAACAACTGTATTTTATCTGTCACCACTGAGCGAGTTTGAACTGTGCCAAGAATGAATGGAGGTAATCCAGAGAGTTGTGTTTCACATGGGGAGGGAACAGAGGCTTGATTCCTGAGGCCTTTGTTGAACTAGAGCAGAAACTGGATTCAACCAGCTGATGAATAATGTTCCAGTCGGGCCACGCTCCCCATGAATAATTTAGTAAAGAGGTGGAAACTGATCTGGGAAAGAGACGGACCTGTAAGCTTAGGGCAGTGTGTTGTTTGTTTGGCTTCTATGGCTTTTACATTTATATTCACACATATATTATCAATAAGCCTGAACTGCTTGAAGTTGCACTGTGTAACTGCTGTAAGTGCACTGTGTGATATTAACTTATTAACTTGGTTTGATGGTCACTACACATCATACTTTGGAACATCTAGGCAAAGCAATAGCCTCCACATGGAGACACACTGTTGACGGATCCTCCAACAGAAAAGTTACATAGTGCACCTTTAAATTGGTGGTGTGGACAGACATAATGTTAACACCACAAATAAGCACATGACTTAAAATCACAGGTACTGGCTGGTGCACTTAATCCTCTTAGAGCTCCCACTCTGCTCGTAATCACTAGCTCTTGTACGTCATCAGCATGGCATATATTATCCAACATAAGTTTTAAGATTAAAATGTTCTTAGAATCTTAAAGAAGTCTGTTACTTATGATAATGGTTATAATCTATGGAACTCTATATTAATTTGTCTTCTTGTCAAGCATATAAAGTTGGCTAATGAAGTATTCAGACATGTGCTATGTTATAATCCCTTTTTTTCAACTGACTTGACTCAAAAGCTGCGTATGTGCAGTCACTGACCATTCCTGGTGCATTGATGCAAATCAATGGTGCACTATGAATCTTTTTTACTGGAGGATATGGCACCTGCTTGTCTCCATAGAGATGTCTTTGCGTTCCTTAAAATGTTCCATAGTATGCCATTAAATGTATCTGTCATCCAATTATTCAACTATTATTCAATACCTTGGGGGGGGAAAAAAAAAACATTCTTCCTGAGGGAGGCATATCCTCTCCACAGATCTGACCTGTAAATTGGCCTGATGCTGTCAAATGCTTGTCTCCATGGAGATAAATCTCTCAGCTATACCGTGGAACATTCCAGGTAAATCTAGATCATCTCCATGGAGAAAAATTTAATGCACACTACTCCAGAATGTTACATATTGCACCTTTTAAAGCAAAACTTGATGCCGCTCAATGTTTTCTTCTATTTTTATGTCTCACTGATCATGTTTCTCGTAAACAGGTGCTTTCCGTCTGTGTGGAGGAGGAGAACATCATCCCCTACATCACTAATGTCCTACAAAACCCAGACCTGGCTCTCCGTTTGGCCGTACGCAACAACTTGGCTGGAGCTGAAGAGCTCTTTGCACGCAAGTTCAACAACCTGTTTGCTGCTGGAAACTATTCAGAAGCTGCTAAGGTGGCTGCCAATGCCCCAAAGGTAAGACTTCAAGATTCAGTGCATTATTGGAGTAATATTAGGGTTCAAGTGCTTAGCTGGGTAGAAAAAGTAAAGGAAGTGTTGGATAGAGGTATTCTGCTAAAGAACTCCAAAGTCATCAACACAGAAAATTTTCCCCAAAATGCAGAGTCAATTAATGCACAAAGAAGACAGTTTAAACCCTATTTGAACCTTATACATTTACCTAATATATTTAATGATTGCTATGTAACAATGATGGATTTACTTCTATAAGCTATATTATATCTGCTACCCAGCCAGGAAGGAAAATTATAAACGTCACCAAAATATAAAGCAAAAACTAGGATGTAGGATGTTGTAAATTCATAAATGCAGTTATGTTAGCAATGGTTTAGTGAAATAAGTTATCTAACCTGTCCACATGCAATGCACATTAAGTTTTATTTGTTTTAATTTTTCTTAGGGTATTCTGCGTACCCCAGACACCATTCGCCGATTCCAGAGCGTTCCAACTCAGCAGGGCCAGACCTCTCCACTTTTACAGTACTTTGGGATTCTTCTGGACCAGGGCCAGCTCAACAAGTTTGAGTCTTTGGAGTTGTGCAGACCTGTGCTCCAGCAAGGCCGAAAGCAGCTCCTGGAGAAGTGGCTGAAGGAAGACAAGGTATTCACAATCTCCATGGGAATGGCTGCAAACAGGAAGTGGATTTCCTGATCTGTACTTTTGTTTACACTGTTTCTCCATTATCGGAGGTTGAGTGAGATCATGTGTTTATAAACTTGG
>KN489032.1:28610-90962 GCA_000787155.1 Scartelaos histophorus | reverse complement strand
GGTTAGTCAAATAATCATTCAATGTTGCCTTGGTTGACCAAATGTTCTTTTTAGTCGACAAATTATTTGATTGGGATTATAATGATTTATGAGCAGTAAGGTGAGCATGGAGTGAGTTATCTGGAGTTTTTAGAGTTTAATATGCCTTTTTATGAAGATAATTTTAATAGGACTTCTGATTTGTAAGATCCTGTATTTTTGAGAGCATTTGCCCGTTCCATACTCCCTTTTAATCAATTATTAAATTTCTGCAAATCTTTTGTGTTTCAGCTGGAGTGTTCAGAAGAACTCGGTGACCTGGTGAAAGCAGTGGACCCCACCTTGGCTCTTAGCGTCTACTTGAGAGCAAATGTCCCCAATAAAGTCATTCAGTGCTTTGCAGAGACTGGACAGTTTCCCAAGATTGTACTTTATGCAAAGAAGGTCTGTTTATTGTCTATTAATTCAATACTACATACGAATTTGAATGTTATTAATGACAGTGGTACTTTTTAGGTGGGATATACTCCTGACTGGATTTTTCTGCTGAGGAATGTGATGAGGATAAACCCAGAGCAAGGTTTGCAGTTCGCCCAGATGCTTGTACAGGACGAGGAGCCTCTGGCTGATATCACACAGGTTTGACATTTCTACATTGTTATTGTACTATTACATTTTCAAGCATGGATTCCAGTACCAAAAGAGGTGGTCTTGAGCTGAACAAATGCCTTTGTGGTGAGTGTTTTAAGTGGCCTGTGTGTCTCTAAAGATAAGACTGTTGTGTGTGCTCAGATTGTGGACGTGTTCATGGAGTACAACCTGATCCAGCAGTGCACTTCCTTCCTCCTCGATGCTCTGAAGAATAACCGCCCCTCAGAAGGACCACTGCAGACCCGTCTCCTGGAGATGAACCTCATGCACGCTCCACAGGTACACTTCTGAACAGGAGATACTATTATATAACATATATTTAGTTAAGTAGTATAAATAAATACATTACATAACCTAACTCATTACTGTAGGTTGCTGATGCCATCTTGGGCAATCAGATGTTTACCAACTACGACCGTGCCCACATTGCCCAGCTGTGTGAAAAGGCCGGGCTGCTGCAGCGGGCACTGGAGCATTACACAGACCTGTATGACATCAAGCGTGCTGTAGTGCACACTCACCTGCTCAACCCAGAGGTACCAATCTTATACATATGAGGGCAATATTGTATCATTAATGGCATCACCGCTAATGGTACAATCAATAATTGTTTTGTCCCCTTACATAGTGGCTGGTGAACTTCTTTGGCTCCCTGTCAGTGGAGGACTCTCTGGAGTGTCTGAGGGCCATGTTATCAGCCAACATCCGACAGAATCTCCAGATCTGTGTCCAGGTGGCATCTAAGTATCATGAGCAGCTCACTACACAAGCCCTGACTGAGCTGTTTGAGTCTTTCAAGAGCTTTGAAGGTGAAATACTTTAAAAGCCATTAAATTATGAGGCCGCTTTTTACCCAATACGTGTATATATTCCGCACTTTTACAGAATCTGAATTACATGTTACCATTATGTTTGACGCTAAATTTGTGGATTGTTCTGCACAGGTTTGTTTTACTTCCTGGGCTCCATTGTGAACTTCAGTCAGGATCCCGAAGTTCACTTCAAATACATCCAAGCTGCCTGTAAGACGGGCCAGATCAAAGAAGTGGAGAGGATCTGCAGAGAGAGCAACTGCTACGACCCAGAACGCGTCAAGAACTTCCTGAAGGTAAAGCTGGAACAAACACGTGATTCAAGTTTTGGAAAGGCAACTTTTGTAATGATACAATGGAGTGGTGACAGTTCTTAAGATAGTTTGGAAATATCTTAAACTGATGACGCAGATCATCCATTCTTGTAAAATGGTTCATTTGAACACTTTTTAATGGAAATAGCAGCTTATTAACAAGCAAGATTGACCATAACAGCCCCCTCTACACACTCTAACTATTGTGCTTTCCTCTGTCTTTGTAATGGCAGGACTTGTATCAGGTAAATGTATCTTACTCACTAGTGACAAATTTCCCTTATGAACCCCTTTCCTTAACCTAGTCTGTGAATTGGACTTAACATTTGTATGGTGGTGTATGAAACATCATAAGCCATACACATGATGTGACCCTGTGCTGTAGAACCTGATGTGGTAGGCTTTTTGGTGTAATTACTATAAAAAGTCTAAATCTGAATAGTTGTCATGTGTAAGCTTGTTATTTTAAAATGGTAGATGTGTATAGATGTATTTAGATATTATTGCGTAGTATAATTCTTTTTAGTGTAGCATGTTACCAGATTACAGGGAATGCACAAACCTGAACTGAATAAACTTGTGGGAGAAATTGTGTATCTTCCCTAAAGTAGAATGGGCATTTATAGTCCTTTTTAGCCTTATTGATGGTATTAAAAGGATAAAGGTCTGTTTAATTTGAATATTAAACAGAATATTAAAATGAATATTTCTTTTCCTGTTTTCCCTAATGAACAGGAGGCCAAACTGACTGACCAGCTCCCGTTGATCATCGTCTGTGATCGTTTTGACTTTGTCCATGACCTGGTTCTTTATCTGTATCGCAACAACCTTCAGAAGTACATTGAGATCTATGTGCAGAAGGTAAGCCATTATTTGTTTCTATTATTGTACAGTTTTGCATTTCCTGTTGCAAATCTTATTCACATGTAGCCCTGCCACAATAGCAAATCTTGAAGTAGGGAAATTGGGGAACTAGAATATTGCAGAAGAAAATGTAGATAATAAAAAACTATTACACTGAAACAAATGACCACCACTGACACAGTAACGCCAAGGAGGGTTATCCCTATGAAAGAACTATTCTAAGCATACAGAATTGTTCAAAATATGAGCTGGAATAAATAAATAGCCAAATTAAACACTTAATAGTTATTTATATCTATAATGAGTCATAGAAGTTATTTATTCAACGCCCACAGTTCATATCTTTATTGTAGTATAAAAATGCCCCTCTGTTTTTGTTCTAGAGGGAGAATTTAAAGTACCCAAAAATTAATGTATTGAATGATAAGTCAATAAGTAATAAGTAATTATCGTGACAGCCTATTCACGTGTTTTTATATGTTTTTAGGTGAACCCCAGCCGTCTGCCTGTTGTGGTGGGAGGTCTTTTAGATGTGGACTGCTCTGAAGATGTCATTAAGAGCCTTATCCTTGTGGTCAGAGGACAGTTCTCCACTGACGAACTTGTGGCTGAAGTTGAAAAGCGTAACAGGTAATTTATTTTCTTTAAACTAGAATGGTAAATGGTATAGAGAATGAATAGGTTGTGTTTACATTGTAGAGTATAGGACGGCAGATTTTCACTGTTTTTGAAAGAAATATCCATACTTATACAGTGTTTCCCGTTCAGACTAGGGTGGCACAAATACCAATATCTAGTCCATGTTCTTTTTAGACTATGGGGGCCACCACAGTCTGTTCTATTAATGGGAAATTTTTCTTATAATCCACTTTGAACGCTATGATCCACAAATTTACCATATTAATCTTATGGTTTAAAGCCCTTTCAGCTGACGACAATCATGTGTTTGATTTAGAATAATGGCACTTTACTTTCTAAACTTTAATTATGCTATTGTGAAGACATAATTTCACTTTCATTTTTGCTGACATAGAAGACTTTTGTTTCGTTTGGATACGCCCAGTAATTTGTAGATGTTAACCATAAATCAGGTCATCAAATCCACAAACTGACAGCTAAACAGCAAATTAATTAGCAAAATTAACAATAAACTTTTCAACTTGTATAATGTTTCTTATCTGTTACCCAGACTGAAGCTGCTGTTGCCTTGGTTGGAGTCTCGCATACATGAAGGTTGTGAGGAGCCAGCTACCCATAATGCTTTGGCCAAGATTTACATCGACAGCAACAACAACCCCGAGCGTTTCTTGAGGGAAAACCCGTACTACGACAGCCGTGTGGTTGGAAAGTACTGCGAGAAGAGAGACCCCCATCTAGCATGCGTGGCATATGAGAGAGGCCAGTGTGATCAGGAGTTGATCAATGTGAGAATGCCACAATCAATTAAAAGTGTTTATGTTCAGATTTACAGTTATTTACAGTGAAGTATCTTAATTTGTTTTGATTTTTTTTTTTTCTTCAGGTTTGCAATGAGAATTCTCTTTTCAAAAGTTTGTCTCGTTATCTGGTTCGTCGCAAAGACCCAGATCTTTGGGCCAGTGTTCTCCTGGAGACCAACCCCTTCAGACGACCACTTATTGATCAGGTAAGTTTTAACCAAGGTACTTTGTTTTTATGTCTATGTATACTGTCATGTGAAATATTTGAGTTTGATTATTGGTGCATCTGCTTTAAGGTTGTGCAGACTGCATTGTCCGAAACCCAGGACCCAGAGGAGGTGTCAGTCACAGTCAAAGCCTTCATGACAGCAGACCTGCCCAATGAGCTTATTGAACTCCTGGAGAAAATTGTATTGGATAACTCAGTCTTCAGTGAACACAGGTACTTATTTATTATTATAATAAATGTTTGTTATTTCTATTTTGCTACATACTTCATTAATATTTCCCCTCAAACAGAAATCTCCAGAACCTGCTGATTCTGACTGCCATCAAAGCAGACCGTACACGTGTGATGGAGTACATCAACCGGCTGGACAACTACGATGCTCCCGATATTGCTAACATTGCAATTAGCAATGAACTCTATGAGGAGGCCTTTTCCATCTTTAAGAAGTTTGATGTCAATACTTCAGCTGTACAAGTAAGATTTTTCATTTTTTCACCTTCTCTTTCTTGTACTTTCAAAGATAAATAATTGGTTGCCTTATTTTCCCCAAGGTCCTTATTGAACATATTGGCAACTTGGACAGAGCATACGAGTTTGCAGAGCGCTGTAATGAACCGGCCGTGTGGAGCCAGTTGGCAAAGGCCCAGCTTCAAAAAGGTTTGGTGAAAGAGGCTATTGACTCCTACATCAAAGCTGATGATCCTTCTGCATATATGGAGGTTGTGCAGGCTGCTGATAAGAGTGGTAAGAAACTTTTGCTTAAGTCAGTATACGATTTGTACTGTTTTTTATGCTAAACATTTGAATTTGAATATACACAATCATTTTCCTGCACAGGAAACTGGGAGGACTTGGTTAAATTTCTTCAGATGGCGCGTAAAAAGGCCCGTGAATCATATGTGGAGACAGAGCTCATCTTTGCTTTGGCCAAAACAAATCGCCTAGCAGAACTGGAAGAGTTTATTAATGGACCAAACAATGCACACATCCAGCAGGTCAGTTCTTTAATTAATTGTATATTTTACATGGATGCAGTTATTAAGTTCTCTAACCCTTTTTGAATATTTTCCATAGGTTGGTGACAGATGCTACGATGAAAAAATGTACGAGGCAGCTAAGTTGTTGTACAACAATGTCTCCAACTTCGGCCGTTTGGCTTCCACCCTGGTGCACCTGGGAGAGTATCAGGCCGCTGTGGATGGAGCTCGAAAGGCCAACAGCACTCGCACCTGGAAAGAGGTGTGCTTCGCCTGTGTGGATGGACAGGAGTTCAGACTGGCCCAGATGTGTGGCCTCCACATTGTAGTGCACGCTGACGAGCTGGAGGAGCTCATCAACTATTACCAGGTAAGAACATAAACCATATTTAAGTATAAGTTCACATATTTTCGTACTGCTAATAATAATCTCTCCTATCAGGACCGGGGTTACTTTGAGGAACTGATCACCATGCTGGAGGCTGCTCTGGGCCTGGAGCGTGCACACATGGGCATGTTCACAGAGCTGGCCATTCTTTACTCAAAGTTTAAACCGCAGAAGATGAGAGAACATCTGGAGCTGTTCTGGTCCAGAGTGAACATCCCCAAAGTCCTTAGGGCAGCAGAACAAGCACACCTGTGGGCGGAGCTCGTCTTCCTCTACGACAAATATGAAGAGTTTGATAATGCCATCATCACCATGATGAATCACCCCACAGATGCCTGGAAGGAGGGACAGTTTAAAGACATCATCACCAAGGTTGGTATTGGCCTTTAGCACTAGTTTATTATCTAGTGCAAAAGACAATATTATCTTTTAGTAATATTAAATGTGGGATTGCTGTTGCTGCAGGTGTTTTTTTAAAATGTCTAATTAACTGTCTTTTTTCCCACTCTGTAGGTTGCAAATGTGGAACTGTATTACAAAGCCACCCAGTTTTATTTGGAGTTCAAACCGTTGTTACTGAATGATTTGCTCATAGTGCTTTCACCGAGACTGGATCACTCTCGTGCCGTCAACTTTTTCTCTAAGGTATCAATTATCAGTGCTTTTTATTGTCAAATTTTGTCTTGCAATATTTATTTTGACACTAACTGCACATGTATTAATTTCTGCAGGTTAAACAGCTGCCCTTGGTAAAACCATACTTGCGTTCAGTGCAGAACCACAACAACAAATCAGTCAATGAAGCACTTAACAATCTCTTTATTGTAGAGGAGGATTATCAAGTGAGAAATTCAAAGAAAAATGATCATTGGTTGGTGTTTTGTTCAGGGATTTAATTATTGTTGTGTTTTTTAGGCACTTAGAACATCGATAGATGCTTATGATAATTTTGACAACATCTCACTGGCCCAGCGCTTAGAAAAACACGAGCTGATTGAGTTCAGAAGAATCGCTGCCTACCTCTTCAAGGGCAATAACCGCTGGAAACAGAGTGTGGAGCTTTGCAAGAAGGATAAGCTCTACAAGGTATTTATTGTATAGTTTACTCAATCATATCAGGCTTGTTGACTATAACGGGTATGAAGGTATTAGAATGCCATAGTATTAATATCATATGGTGGACTTCAGACGATACTGATGGAGCTCATTTATTTACCTGTGGCCAAAGCAGCACTTCTCACAGCCTTGAGATCATGAACATCCATTTAATTTATATAACTAAAGAATAGTCCAAAATCAGTTGCAATCCATATATCCCTGTCCATGTAAATACATAACAAGCATCACTGACTAATTGGTTACTAAAATCGTTGGTCACAGCCATACTAGTGCACCATCCCTTGTTGACACACTTTTGTGGTGTTTTCTTGTAGGATGCCATGCAGTATGCCTCTGAATCTAAAGACACAGAGCTTGCTGAAGAGCTGCTGGCCTGGTTTCTTCAAGAGAACAAGAACGAGTGTTTCGCTGCCTGCCTCTTCACGTGCTATGACCTCCTACGGCCAGATGTGGTGCTAGAGACTGCATGGAGGCACAACATCATGGACTTTTCTATGCCATATTTCATCCAGGTCATGAGAGAATACCTCAGCAAGGTGAGTTGGCATTCTGCGGATTTATGTTAATGTAATATGCAACTGTGAGGTCTGTCACTCAAGTTCAAACAGCACTAACAAAAGGAAACGATTCTCTAAATGACAAAGTTTTGAATATGAATATGTCGTTATCTTTTTCCTTTTCAGGTTGATGCAATTACAAATCAGGTGAAAGTCTTGGTTTAACCCGAAAATCTAGTTCAAAAATTGCCTTGTTTTTGCATGAGTATCAATTTTGCATAAGACTGAATATTTGAAAACTTTGGGATAATGAAATTTTTGTTTGATCAATAGCAAGTAGTGAAAGTAGAAAACTAGCTGAGTATCAATCTAATGTTGGAACAAACTGGTTGTAAAAGCATGTACAAAAAAACACATGAAAATTTTATTAACTTGCATAAAGTTACTGTTGATGTCACAAAAAGTTTATGGAGTCTGCCTGCTGTATAATTTGTAATATAATTGGCATGACATTCTTCACTGTTTCAATGATGCTCTAGGGCATAAAAGTGCATAAACATAGTGCATATTGGCATGGGAATTTGCTTAATGACACATTATCTTTTATTCCTGGACAAAAGCCATTGGAGCTTTGAGCTGCTCCAAAAAGTCAAGCCTGGAAAAAACATTGATTTTATTAGTATATATCTGTATACGATATGACACACTGGTTTTGTGAAATTATTAAAGGTGCACTGTGTAACCTTTCTGATTCGGGGTCCATCCCCTGCTTGTTTCCATGGATATCTGTTTGCTCTGTCTGAAATGTTCCACAGACTTTAAACAGCTCTGCCTTACATATATGAAACAACAGGTGATTTTACTGCTCAAAAATACCTTGAAAAACAGACGGTGAAAACAGAGGCGGTGTTGCCTCTCCACAGATCTGACCTGTAACTTGGTCTGGTTTGGTCTCCATGAAGTTAGAAAGTTTTAATGCCATACTGTGTAACATTCTATACAATGCAATAACATCTCCATGGAGAAAAGCATTTGACTGATCTTCCACCAGAAAAGTTATACAATGCACATTTTAATATGCTGGATGTTTTTTGCATCTACAGGTTGATAAACTAGAGACTTCAGAGTCCCTGAGGAAAGAGGAAGAGCAGGCAACAGAGACACAGCCCATTGTTTATGGTAGGCCTAACTTCCCAAACCATTAATTTTATGAGCTCAAAGCTAAAAAATGTAAGTGAACTATTTGTGTTTCTTTGAAGGCACACCACAACTGATGCTTACAGCAGGCCCCAGTGTCCCTGTGGCCCCTCAGCAGCCCTACGGATATGGTTACCAGGCCCCTGCAGGCTATGCTCCGCCAGCTCCTCAGCCAGGCTTTGGTTATGGCATGTAAAGCTCCCATCCATCAGCCACAGTCCTTCACCAGACCTCTCTGCCTTTTCAGGATTGAAAACATCACACCTACATCATTTTTATTTTGTACTTTACCCCTTTTGCTATGAAGGACTTTTTCTGTTGTATCACAAAGATTAATAATTTCTCACATTCCATATTGACTAGATTATTTTTCTTCTGTCATTTTTGAATGGAAATGGTTTGTGTACATTGGGGAGGGGGGCTTTTGGAAGAGCGAGTCCTCTTCAATCTAAAAGGTCTGTTCTGAAGCATCTGATTTGCACTCTGTAGTAAGAAGAAATGTAGAACCTCTTGATGTGTGAGCAGCTTTTTCTGTCCACCTGTAAAATTCATTTATTATTGTATATTCAGATGATTTGTATTTGAATATAAAACTGCCGCTTCAAGTATCACAATCCTGAAACACTAAGTTTTATCTTCACTTGCTTCATGGCATTTGACACCCAATTTTAATAGAAACTATATTTTCCAGCAATGCAAGATGTCCATACATCTGCATTCATATTTGATTGTACTTTGAAATACTGCTTGTAATGGGACGACAAACCGCTCTGACTGACACACTCGGGCCCCCTTTCTGCTGTTTGGGTTGCGAGAAAGATTCCTGTTAACTGTTGCTTTTATTGTGTTCAGTTCACCAACTCACTCATTTCAGAATCAGTGTCACTGCAGGTCATGTGGTTATTTGAAGTTTTTATCAGAATGGCTTGTGTGTATACAGAAAAATCATTGATTAACTTTGAACTTATATTCTTATCTGAATTACTTTAGAATAAAACAGTGCACTTATATGAAGTGATTGTGCATAATCAGGATTATATTGAATGAAACCGCAGTTTTGTTTTCCACTTGAAAATAAAGGCTTCTTGTTTGTCAGTTTGTTTGTTGTGATCTATTGACACTTGTGGTTTCATAATATAGCACAGTAATTCTTCAGGTTACTTTGTACTGAAAGTCGGCCACACAGACAGCTATGAGCCTCTAAGCCAACATTTATAAAAATCCACTGCATTTGTAGAATGTCCAAAGCTATTTACTGTACAATATTCACTCCCTGCACCCAGTGGTGGTTGTAGCCACCAACACACTGCTCACACCATACTAGGCAATGGGTGAAGTGCCTTGCCTAAGGACTCAACTGCTATTCCCAGCAATCTAATCAGGCCTAGCCTTGCTTCAAAGATCTGAAGAGATCAGGCTTTAACAAGCCAGTTCAGTCAATGTGAAGGTTTTGCAAAATAATAAACCCATTATTCATGTATAACTGGATTTTTTTAGACAGTTTGTGCCACATTTTGTGGTAATAGTGAATGTAGGTGACCGTATGTTATGTAAATCTTAATTTATTACCATCAAGTTTTTCATTAAACAAAAGTATTTACCCAAGCATCATTGGGCAACAATATACATAGTATTTCTAGTAGTACTCAAGTATATTGCTAGGAGCCATTGGCCTGCTGAATGTGCATTATACAAATGACAACTCCTATTGTAAAAAGTCTAGAAACATCTTATGGCAAAGATGATGTTTAATAAAGTTTCAGCTCTCCAGTGACCATATCAACCAAATCAGATGGGCCAGGGCCAATCCCCAGCACTGTGCGTGACCCCGGGGCGATCTGTGTCCGGCCTGCGTCCTGGATCAAACTAACAGGAAGTCCCATTTCTTTGGCACGTGCCAGCAGATCAATAAGGGTCTCTTCGTCTGGAGTTTTGACCACCACCTTGGGCTGGCCGCAGTACTCCCACTCCTTCAGCAGCTCCGGGTGCCTCCGCTGGACCTGTTTGTACGCAGACACGGCCGCGTGGGAGCACTGGGCGGCGACTTTCCCTTTGCCCATCTTTAGGTCACTTCGCACTACAAGAATCATCTTGTACTCGCCTCCTTCTCCCATCACACTGGCCTCCCCGGCGCCGTTCCCCATCGCCGCTGCGGCGATGCTTTTGGAGGCGGGAGCGAAGCGGCCCCGGAGGTACCAGCCGAGGATGAGTCCACATCCCGCGACGACACTCAGCCCCAGCGGGCCATACACAAAGTCCATTCTGCTCACACTGCAACAGAGCAATAAGAGACATTAGCCTTCACTATGCACAAGTTTCACTATGAATCTTCAGCCTTCAACACCGACGATTGAGTACATTTCTTGAATGCTAAAGTTAGCTTCCCGCCTGGCAGTCTCTGTTATACCCACACAATGCTCACATTTGGCTGTTATGATCGCATTTTTCTGTAAATATCACATTATTTATAAGGAAATGGGTGAATGATTAATGATGACACTATGAGAGTGCGTGTTAATAACGTATTTCTTACCTACCGGGGTACTGCCAGCGTGCTTGTGTACCTACAGGATGACCCGGAAACTGTAAAAAGAGCGTTTCCGGGTATTATTTAAAAAAAAAAAAAGCATTTCTTTCAGGTGCTATGACAAACTTCTGATGAACAGGTAGATATTGATCAAGTTTTGCACCATAGGACACCACATTTTAATGTGAAACACAACATTTATGCAAGCCTTGGCCTTTGTGTGCCATTGTGTAACCTGCTTTAATTTAACTGGAATATTAACAACATTTTAATTAGACAAATGTATGCGTTTGATATAAAAAGTAAGATATTTTTTAACTTTTAAAAAATGAATGCTCATGATAGACCCCATAACCTTTCTATAAACCTCTGTATTTTTTACTTAATACTTATAGTGCAGAAACAAAAATGCATTAATTTTTGCAATGCTGCTTGGTTTATTTTATGTTTCTAGATTGACAGCCTGCTGTTAATTAAAAGAAGGAAATGCCAGTCGAAGCTCGCTGTAGGACTCCACAGCCTCAAACAGGAGGGTCCAGAAGTCATAGTTGGGGCTGCAGAGAGGAGCCACATGTCCCATGACAAGCAGCACACTCAGGCCATACAGGGTCAGGACTCCCATCACCTTCCAAAGGTACTGAGCCCTAAGGTGAGTGAACCACAAGAAATAAACACAGAAAAAGATTTATCTGACAAATCAATGTCTGATGATAATACTTGAATTTTGAGTGTTGAAATGATCAGCAGAAGTGTGGTGAAGCTGCATGGACTGAGGAGCACTGTTGGATTACCAGTAGATAGGGCAGTGAAATTAATCACTTTAAAATATGTTTAGTGTCTATGTGATACAAAATATGTGGTTAATCAATACAAGGGGAGAAACATAATTTATATATTTGTGTAGTATATTATTATACACTTATATTTCATATATAAGTGTTTTGTGCTCTAGCCTAAATATCTTAAGCCTTCAAATGTTTAAGATACCTTCTTGTTGAATTTTTCTTTTCTTGACATTTCTCGATCACAAGGCCCTTCAACACAGGAAAATACAGTTCACAGTTGATTAGTGTCACAGACCCAACAAAATAACTAAACAAAAATAGCGTGACATAGTGTCCTTACTGGTGCTGGCTGGAGTACCTGTGCTTGGCACATTGATGCTGGAAAGGTATGATTGTTTTTGCATAACTTTAGTACTGGCCTGTGAAACAAAAACTATGTTTAGCACCTTATAATAAATGAATTGACTTAATCAAATTATATAATTACATGACATAGCCATGTATCTTTTCAATCCCATCAAATATAATCTTCCAATCTAGGGTCAGCTCCTATGGATAAAAAGTATGAATGAACTTACTACAACTTTTCACTACATTTGCATGATGTTGTGATCTACCTTGCTGATGTCATTGTTGCATATCTTGTTCATTGCATCTTTCAGATCTGTGGACAGTTTTTGTATTTCCTTATCCTTGACACAAATGGCTTGCCTAATTTGTTCCAATTCAACCTTTAACGGTAAATTGACCCACATAACAATCATTGTATAGCCTTATTACTAGTACCATTCAAAATGAATAGAACAAGTATTTTTACTTTAACTGTGACCTCAGCTGCTGTATATGTAGATAGTGAATACTGAGTTTTTTTCCTCTCAGTAACCAGTTGGTCGTGCTGGAGAAGAGAAAAATCATATCTTTAATTAATATTTTGTAAGTATTTAAAAAGTGTTTAAATATTTCTTGATCTTACTTGAATCATCAGTTTTCTTTGCTGCTTTTGGAGTTCACTGAATTCCTCTCTCTAACAAATATCATCTTACAACATTATTTTGATTACATTCAAACAGTGCAGATATTTGTAATGGTTACTTACCGATTGCATTAAGTACAGTGTCTGACACATAACTGACTCTTTAATCTCTGGATCAGGCTTTTCTTCTTCCTCTTCTTTTGAGAATCTTTTGTTTTTTAACCTCTCAACCTCCTGTTTAAGCCTATACATAAAAAATACAAAACGTAAAAGAAATAACTGATTATTACTTACTTAATGGGCCTATATTATGCTATTTTCTTATCTGTGATATAATGTTGTTTCTTCATCACATACATACCTGGAGTTTGTTTCATTCACACATGTTTAACACAAACCCTGCACCTTTAGAGTTTTTCTCTCAAACTGAAAACACTCTGTTTCACCTTGTGATGTCATGCGGTAGTACAGGAAGTGCTCCACTGTTTTAAAACTCCGCACACCTATAATTTCCTCCCTGGAGTTGTCACTTTCTACAGAACTAAAGGTATAAAGTAGGTGTTAACTTGAAAACTGCCACTACATGACATCACAAGGTGGAGTGTTTGAGTTTTGGAGATGGAAACAGACTCATAATAAAGAGTTACTCAAACATGTGTGAATGAAATAAAAGTCGACTTGAGATGTTTTTGAGGAGGTAACAGCATTACAACATGGCTTAAAGCTCACAAGAGTCAATTTTACGTAATACAGGACCTTTAACTTCTGTTTTTAGGTATGATTATAGATATCTTACTCTTTAACCCGATTAAGAAGAGTGTTTTTCTCAGCTGCCTCGTCTTTTATCATGTTCTCAGTTTCCTTCTCCTGCTCCAGCAGTTGGTCATGGAGCTCCCTCTCCTGCCGGTTTCGTGTAACAGCTTGATGTAGTTCGATCCTCAGTTTTTCATGTTTGCTTTACAAATGGGCCAAGTTTATTGATTAGCTATGGCCCGTATTTCATCCTAATATGATAAAATGACTTACCTTTCCTGTTCCTCTTTCTTCGCCTGAGTGGATCTTAATTCCATTCTGTCCTTTATTTCCTCCAGTTCAATAAAGGGCAGTCTCTCCTCGCCTGTATATACCACCTGTTTGTTGATGTGTGTTCATTATTATTATGATTATTATTATTATTATTATTATAGTAAATATTTCCTAACCTGCTCTTGTGAGAGAAGCAGTCAGATCAGCGTCAACAGGTGAAGAGTGAAAGAGTCATTGGAGTTTCCAATGACATCTTCACATTTGAAAAAAGCTCTCCATTGGAAACCAGATTTTGTTAAATGCATTTTATTTATTTATTTATTTTAATCAAAATATTATATGGAAAAGTCCCCACAGAGAATCTCCTGTTTACTGTTAAACCAATGAAGGTTTCAGTATGCCAGATAAATCCTGAACTTAGTCTTATTATTTTAATCAGCCCGGAAACTTATTGCATTTTTCCAGACCATTTATGTTTACTTAAGAGAAACCTTCCCATTTATAAGCCTTAGACCAAGTGTGAAAGCACAAATGAACATATCAATGACATAATTTTATTCATCAGCTCATAGACGCTGTCAGGGAACATTGGTACTTGAAATAACACTGAAATATGAACCACTAAACCAGTATAACTTTCTCTACCTGTAGGGCGAGACGTAAGTGCTCAGGGTGGTGAAGTAACTAAATAGGCCTAAAAGAAAATGCATTCAAAATACTCAATACTTTTCTAAAATCAAAGGAATATCACTGCAGTTTTTGAAGAGGAAACAGCATTATAACATAGAAAATAGCGTAATAATGGCTCTTTAATGCAGTTATTCAGTCTTGTGTAAACACATTTGCAAAGTAATCCTCGCAGCACTTATGCGTTTGCCATGTAACTTATTGATGCTGATTGAGGCGCTTATGTACTTAAAGAATGACCTACAAAAGCCAATGTCCTCAAGGTTGATTTTTTGTGCGTTTTTTTGCATCTCTTTGGGACGGAGCCGAGGTCTCTTTGCCCAAACGTTGATTCATTCTCTTTGTGAATTCTTCTGAGGGCGCACTTGTGTTAGAAGTGTGCTCCAGGAAAGTCATCTACTGCTTATTTATAGGGCTCTTAATTAGACTGGCTCTCGGGAGGTTTGAACCGGCAAATGATAAAATCGTCTTCCCCTCGTCTCTGGTCCTGTGTGTTTTTCTGTGGTAACAGCCAAATGGCCCTTCCCCTCTCCCTCCTTTTACCCCCCCACCACCACACCCTGCATTCAGTTTGTGGATTATGTTTGCCCTACATTTGCACAGCTCAAGTTTTTGTCATTATGATGAGTTTATTCCTAGAAATTACATGTTCTATTAATTTTGCTAGATTAACTGCTCAAGTTTTTGTCATTATTGTGGTGAGTTTATTCCTAGAAATTACACGTTCTATTAATTTTGTTAGATTAATATTTCTGTTTTTTGTTTTGTTTGTGTAGATTATTATTAGGAAATAAATTATGCATGACTTTTTAATGAAATTACATATAGATTTTTTTATTGCCCCCCACAGAAGAGTAACTCAGCAGGTCAGAGTTGTTTTGCCAAAGAGATTGCGCAATCACCAGTTTGCGTGCAGTCTCTTATAGAAAGGCTATGAACCTCATAAAGGTTTCATAAAGGAGTGATGGACTGTTCCCATAGCAATTAACAACAACAAAAGTCTTGTGAACCGGAAAAGGTCTTCAAGTTGTTGCTGGAAGCTGAAACATATGGATAATAGGATGCAAAATGAGTTTATTTGGAATTCTGAAATAATTTTTTTCAGAACCTGGACTTTTCTTCACAGTTTTTCAAAGTTTTTCTAATTTTTTACAAACAGAAGCAGCACATTATCACCATTACCTCAGATCACTCCGCTTACAGCAGTTTAATAGTTGGCCTACTTCTGATATTTGCCAGTAGCTACTTGCGTTTATCTGCTTTTCTGAGCGCCTAATTCAGGATCACATACAAGTATTGTGTCCCCTGTTAAATCCCTTTTGAACGATATAATTCTTGATCATGTTTTGCCTTGTTTGAAGACACACTGCAGTTCAACACTGTGTTTTTTAACTTTTTACCTACATGTATATTTCCCAAAAATGTCACTTACACCACTATTGGTTTTCCAGGCCGTTTGAAGACCCATAAAAGTTAATTCACTTTCTAGTTTTTCTGGGCAACCTATTAAAAAAGTTAGCGCTGAGTGTGTGTTCTTACTTAAAGGTTATATTACTTTTTATGACGTGATAACTGCTGCCAGTGGACAACAAGCAGAACGTTACCTATTGCTCAATCAAAGTGTGGCAGTTTTAAACATGTGCATGGAGCATGACACTGGTCCATGTGTGGAATGCCAGAACACACAAGAGGCCCACTCCAAGGGAACACAGCCCCGTCAAAGGCCAGACATAAAGAAGAGTTATGGGAAAGTTAAAATTATAGCCTTTTCTCATTCTTCTTCAGTTTTTATAATTATAATTAATGATTTGATTATGTATGAGTTCAAACAATAGGGCGTGGAGGTGTACACAAGGGGGACTGCATGAGCCTCCAGTGTCAACATTGACGCCAGCAAAGTGGTGGTTAGGTCATGCACAGGCCTGATTAAGTTACCAGTGTAATCTTCAGGAAGTAAAAACAGGGGCATAAAACAAACCAGTGCATGCTTTGCAGACTTATCTGATCTTTAATGGTGCGCTATTCTTCTCGCCCCAGCACTTCTCGCACTTACTCTTCAGTAAAAGTGGAAGAACTACAGGGAGCTTCCTCTGTGGAGTCTATTGGAAACCCGGAATTCAAAGGTAAATCACTGATTTTCAGATTTTCGACTCATGTCAACACATCGCCAGTGTTAATATATATTGAACATTTGTTGAAATTTGCAACTCTGTGACCTTGAAATGCCAGAGAATGAAACATGTCATTATGGTCTTTTTGCTCATGTGTTTTTAATGTTGTGGGCTGCAGTTTCTGTAGTTGTAGGTTTTTTTTATTCTTTTAATGCTATTTTGAAGACTGTAGAGTTTTCTTTCAAACTGAAAAAACATATTGTATTTGATATTAATTGTAGCCCTGGTGCTGAGTGCCTTGCATGCTTATGTGCCATATGTTTTTTACACAGCTCATATATTCTTTGCTGACACGCAGAGGCTGAAACAAGGTCAGAGTGTACTCACAGGGAGGTCTGTGTGGTTCACTGTGAGAGGACAACGTGTTTATTTTCTAAACTACAAGAGGATGTGGTTAGCCACAAGCACCACAAGCAGTGTACGAGTGAGGAGAGCTACTGTTCCCCCACGCGTAAAACACACGCATACCTACAGAGACACATACACACAATGCATTTAACACTACATGGTGTGTGCAGCCAAACTCTGCAACATGTGGTATAGTGACTATAGGGGATGAGGTGGGCTTTCTATAGTAAAGTCTGTCATAGGTTATGCCATTCATAACCTAGACTAGTCTGTATATGATATAGGCCTACACAAATACATCTTAAATCATGCCCTCTACATATGTATGAACATATGTCTGCAGAGATCTATGGCTTCCACAGTACTAATGACATCTGCCCTGTAATAAACTGAATATTCAAATCTAAATATTCTGTGTTTGGAAGAGCAAAACGTCCTCAAAATGTCACCTAAAAGTAACACAGGAAGCTGGAGCCCGTAGGCAGTTTACATCATGGACTGTGCGCTTTAGATCTGTGGCATCTCAGGCAAAAAAAAAAAAAATCCCCTTAGGCTCTTATATGCGTTAAACAGTAATACGTAATGAGCCCAGAATAGTGTCCACTGTAAAAATGCACTTGTCCTGTCGTCCTGGCCATCTTTACAAGGTTAATTCGTCCATTCAGCCAATGCAAGACAACGGCAAAGCCTCCCGTCGGTCTGGTTCAATTACGCTCAGTTCGGAGCAGTGACGGCGGAGGAGTGAGAGGAGGGAGGGCTGGTTCACCGGGTTCACTCTCATCCACGACCACAACAAAGGTATTACCCTTCCAGATTTGATAAAACATGGCAAACTATCAGCTCTCTGGTGGGTATTCTTTTTGAGTCTTAAATAGGTTTTATACTGTGGCTGCAAATAATTGTATATCAGTATGTATTTCTGCAAAAGTATGAAAAAAACGAGTCCAGCTATTGCTTTTCTTGACTTATAAATGTTTTAATTATAGGACATGTCGACATTTTAGTCTATGGGCGCATTCTGATAGTCTGTTATTGTTTTAAATTATGTTTCGTCTTATTTTTTTTTTTTTATATTTTTGACGTTTTGTGACGCACTAAACGTAATTTCTATATACGCCATCTCCCAGCCTTGATTGTCAATTACTTTTGCAGTATTTTTAAACCTGTTTTGCGGTAAAAACATGTGTGTCATCTCCGCTGAACTGCTGCGTAATTCATTCACATTTTATTATCGCAGCTCTGGAGGTTTCTGGTGCTTTTTTATAATGTGCGCATCTGAAAAAATCTTGCGCTCTGCAGGCTCCTGTGCGCTTTTTTCGCTTTTTTTTTCCACCAATACTTTATTATGAAACGACCACAGTTTTATGTTAAACGCAGTGACTTCAGAAGTTGTGTAATCGCTTCCCAGTAACCGCACAATTGCTCACGCTGGTACTGCACTTCCCAGGATTCCGTCTGAAGACACTGAGGCTGGACTTAAGTGTTTGTTTAGCAAGTTTCCTGGGAAATGAAGTTCTTGAGGGGAAATAGGCTATATTCATCCTCCGCCAACGCAATGAACGTAACAAAGTCTGCATCCCCTCCTACTGCTGGTAATATCTACGACTTCTGCTGAAAACAACCTGCTTGATGGATTGATTTATGACTTATAATCATCAATATTGCAACCTGAACGATTTGGAGAACATATATAGCCAGATTTATATTTTTTGACAAGTTTTGTGATGGTTTTACGCATTAAACGCGCGCAGAAGAATCGATAAAAAAAGACTAGTAAGAGAGCTATAACAAAGCAAATTCAATCAAGAATCATATTTCAGAACATCTTTTACGCATCTGATCTGCAGGTTTTGTAATATTTTGTCTGTGGAGGAAATTGTGTTCAGTTGCGTTCATGCAAATTGCGATTTCGACGCAGTTGCGATTGTAGAAGTACGTGAAAGGCAGGTTTCTGAGCATGATTTTTGGACTTGTTTTGCAAGACTTGGCAGTGGTGAAAAAGAAGAATAATGTCTCTGTGAACGCTCCTATACCCTACGGCTCTCTCCTCAACAACAGTCACTCCCTCACTCTCTTTTAAAGCACTGTTTTTTACACTTTTGTACCCTCTCCCCGTAGCCCTCCCTCTCTCCGCGCTCCCCCTCCTCTGCTTGTTTTGCTCACAGTCTATGCATGTGTCTCTGCCATGTGGTTGACCGTCCCTCTCTCTGGCCTCTGCAGTATATGGAGGACATGCACAAGAGACACGCGTGGTACTGCTGCCTGCCCCTGCCAACCTTCTCCTCGGCGCGTCTCCTTGGACATCTCCTCGGACACCCTCTGCTTGGTAAGACTCACTACTTTTCCACTGTAGCCACTCACCTGCTTGTGCGTGCTTATACTTCAAACAGTGTGGCAATGATGTAGCAGTGACGCATTTCTCTAAACCTCCAAATCCTGTTTTCATGTTGTGACTCTGCTGTTTCTAAGGCTTTGTTTTAAAGCATTCATCAAACTTCCTCTCACTTTTTCACTCACATGCGTTACTTGTGACCATGTCTGGGGGTGCGAGCTCGCCTTTTATAATGGGGCGGAGATAAACAGAGACCCGTCGTAGCTGATGCGCTGTTTTGACAGGCAGTCCAGGAACAATCGCACTCGCTGACCCCTCTCAATGAGTGCACACAAGGATAAAAAACACTCTCTCCCCCTTTATTTTAGCTCCCAACTGTGCCACTAACTATTGGGAACACACCCTCTCTTGTTTATGCTGTTTGTATGTGTTACACCTGCTTTCATGCGCGCATTTTTTGGCATTTTAGTCACATATTTTAGCTCCCCTGCTGTGACCTGTGTTCTGTGGGTGACTTTTGACTGCTGGGAGTTGGTAAATGTGAAGTCAAGCTCCCCAAACATCTGCTTGCCTCTGCCCTGTGTTCATCTGTCAATCACTGGCCCATTGGCAGCACGGCGCGCCCCTGTCCCGGTGGGCCTGACCTGACCACTCACACGCACTTCACTCCGCAGTTTTAAAAGACAAGTTTGTTTGTTGCCACTCAAATGACGTAACATGCCAAGTTCTGATTTACTTAGTGCGTAGTGGTCCGTGTTTTCAAAGTGCGACTGAACGCGGAATGGCTCCCTCTAGCGGAGGCGATCGGAGCTGCTGGTAGTGGTGTCATTGAGTTCATGTCAGAACTCGGTGCTCTTTGGTGGTACTGCAGTTGTGCGTTTATGCATATCCTTGTTTGTTGTTTGCAAATAGATATTTTTAGTGCTCAGTAATTGCTTTATTGACATCACTTCTTTCAGTTTTACGGCTAAACTGTTACATTTTATAACATTTGCAATATTTGATTATGTAAGTATGCAGTGTGTGTGTGTGTGTGTGTGTGTATGTGTGTGTGTATGTGTATGTGTGTTATAACAGTGAAACACACGCACACTCACACATGGAAAATTATATATTCCCTTCTAGAGACTCAAGAAGTTAAAGGGCCACCATGGCTCCATAACGTTTTGTCAATGCACCTTTTTATAGATCGCAGTTTTCTCAATAAATGCATGTATTCTAACACACAGCTGCACAATTGTTTGGACAAAAATAGGACTGGGTCAGTTATTTATAAGATGTTCACTTTGTTCAGATCTTTTACCTCATGACTTGTATCTGCCGCTTGACATTGGAGAGCTTTTTGTTTTCTTACCAAAGCACCTATTGTATAATGTTATGCAACAGGGAGAGAGAGAGCACGTCTTACAAAACTGCACTCGTTTTCTGTCCAGCTTTTATAACAATAAAACTCCAAAGAAGATAAACTAAGGCAGAACATTCCCATCCTTAATCATCACTAAAAACAGACATTTATTCTACATGTATTTCGTGCATGTTTTCGTACACGTTTTCTTTTTAGTTAAAGAAGCTGCATTTTAGGTTTAGCATTTTGTCAGGTAAATTATAACATATTACACACAAGCAATTAACCCACCCAGAATTTTTAATTGATTTTTATGTGCTGCACTGTATTTATGGCCCTGTACTAGAGGTATTTCCCAGAAGAACCAGTAGATGGGGCCATTGACTTATGATTCTACAAAGTGATATTAGATGAATTCATTTTTAGTAGTTTTTGGATCAATCATCCTCATGGTCGTATTATCCCAGGATGGAGCGGCATCAAAAATACGTCGCTAAACTGAACTAATAAGTGCTGATTTATTTTTTATTTGAAACATGGATACAGCAGGCTATATGGTGGAAGCTTAGACTGTCTATAGGTGGAGGCTACAACTTTTACTGGAAAATGGCCAGTAGATGGAGCCAGAGAGCTAGTTATGGCTCTACAAAGTCTTTGTTGGTGCTTCTGAGTTTGTGTCCACTGAGGTAGAATGAGATCATTGTTCTTGGACAGAAATGATTATTGAAGCAGCATAAAGAGCAAGAAATTAGGAAAGAAATCAAGGTCACACTGACTGACATCACTTTGTGTGGAGCGTGTTCTGGTTTGGGCTGAGCTTGTGCACATCACATCTGACATGTTGCACCTGTGGATGTGATTCTGAGTGGGAGCTCCTCTTGTACATATTTCCTTTCCTTCATTAGTGACAAATATTTATTCTCTAGTTGATTCTTGGAAGTTGCTGGTCGGCTAAAGATCGATTTATCGACAAAAGGGGGCGTGGCAAAACCTCTTAAAACTATTACATATGTCTGTGTATTAGACCCAAACTGCACAAGCAAACAAAGCAAAAACAACTATTTATGCTAAAAAATGTATTAGAAAACAATTAATCTATCTATTAATCTAATCAATCTTAAATTTGTGACACTATTGACCAATTAATTGACCAAACAATTCAAGACGACTTGTGCCTGTTACAATAATCACTATATCGAGTTAGCGTTCAGTATATAATAGTAGAAACAATATATTTTTGGGGCCAGTATTTATTGTGAGTACATTTTCTTTGCACTAATTTCAGCTATATGATAAGATTGAAGCTAATGAAGGTCAAATTAATAAGTTGAGTGAGTCATTACAGATGCAAACTAAGCAGCTAGTGTTTCATTCTGCTGTTTATTTGTTGCAGCTCATGATTTTTTAACAATATAGTAGTTTCAGAATATGTTTTGTGGTTTAAATCTTTGTGGTTTTGATATCAGTGGCTTAAATTAGTTTCAGTATTATCGTCTATATGTTCGTCAGCAATATATCAAACTTCAAAATGTGTTATCGTGACAGGCCTACTTGTGCCACTGTTCTGCACCATTCCTCTTCACTGTGAGAGAAAGCGTCCAAAAGTCAGGAATGTGGTAAATATTTGAGAGAGGAGCTCATCTGAGTCATTCACCGGTAAATTACACTGAGTAATGACTGTTGCCATTAAGTCATTATGGGCAGCACAAAAACTGTTGTGCCTAAAGTTAAATAAACAGCAACAAAGAAAGTTATCATCATCATTGGAGTTGTCCCCATGGCAACTAAACACTTCTGTCTTGGTAATTGCCTGGTTATAAGAGACATCTTTAACAATATCGTGTTTTTATTTGAGCTTTTTGTTGTTGTTGAAGTTGTTCAAGCGGTCATAAATTGAGTTGGAGGACAGCTATAATTGTATAATGTAGTCCTCCTACTGTTTAAATATAAAGTTGGTGATTATTGTTTGGTTCATGGTTAAAGGGGCACTGTGCAACTTTTCTATATGCTGCTTTTCAATATGCTGTTGCTTTGCCTGGGATGTTTCATGTTTTAAGATTAAACATTTCAGCATTTATTAATTCCAGGTGTTTCTATTGCTCAAAAATAAAATAATTTCTTCTGTGAATAGGGCGACTCTCCACAGATCTGAATTGTTCTCTAGCGTAGTGCTGTAATCTGCTTGTCTCTCTCGTGATAGATCGGATTATCTATAGTGTGGAACATTCTAGACAAATATTTCCATGGGGGCAGGCAGATGGCCGACCTTCCACTAGAAATGTTACGCAGTGCACCTTTAGTATCGGTGCTTATATCCAGATTTAACAAAAACGTTTTCTGTGAGCACAGTATTAATATGAAACTAAGTGTCTCACAATAAAACAGAGATTAAAATGTGATTATTTAATCACACTGTCTTATTGTTATTTCAAAACAATTCAATAATATTTATTTTGTTCATTAAAACAAAACAAGTCAATGCAACATATCTGCATACAGTATTATAGATTTGGTACAATTTTGGTAGATGAATGAAAGGCACAGAAAGAAGCAACTTAAAGGTGCACTGTGTAACTTCTAAAGTTGAGCATCCACTGCTTGATTGTCTCCATGGAGATGTCATTTTTTGCATGCAGTGTTCCTCAGGGTGGGATTTAACATATTTACTTTAAATTTATTTAATTACAGGTGTTTCAAAGCTCAAAAATACCTTGAAGAAAGATTCACTCTTACTATGTGATTCCTCATAGATGTGATAATTAACTTTGCAATCAATGTGTATTTCCATAATGTGAAGTAAACAAGACAAAACTGTAACATCTCCAAGAAAACAAGCAGGTGGCAGACTCTTCACCAGAAAAGTCACAAACTGCACCTTTAAACAACTTTTAACAAAAAGACAACTTCACAATCAGCCAGCGTTCATGTAACGCAGGCACCACCCTCCGTCTCTTTGAAATCATGACTAAACTTTAAGCTTGAATCCAATCTCTAATCCAATTCTCTCAATACTGAATGGAGCGACAGGTGTTGTGTTGTGAATATGATTTCCACACAATGTCATTATTATTCTCATGGGGTCAGGGCGGCGTGGTTCTTAAGATATCTCTCTCCCTGTGTTGGAGCGGCGCAGGGTCCCGCCTCCGCCCACGCAGCGCTGACGAAGCCCTGGAGACACAAAGCGCTGCCCTCTGCATTTACCTGACCATTGTTTACAGTGTGTAGTCACAGGAGCAAACAACAAAACCAGGTACTTTTGTGTAACCGGTGAGTCACTCCGGGGCTTTGTAAATATTCCAGCAGATTTAACGGTTGTCATCTTTTCATTTTCCTCGTCGTGCATTCGAGCCTGTGTGTGCATAAGTTGATATGGCATTCGAATGTGAGTCAGTGTAGTGGGTGCATGATACTAGCGTGAGACTGGACACCTGGCATGCCCATTACCTGCAACGTGAGTGACACTCGAGGATCAAATTCAAGGCCCCTTTCAAAAGCAGGAAATCCACTCTTTGACTCACCATTGGACGTCAGTAACGGATCTCTCGTTTAGACTGCAACACTTCTTAGATTCGATTTGGGGACATGCATTTTTAACTCCATTTAGTGGCTCGTTTCTCACCTGTTAAATTTCCAATCACTCTTGCATCGGGACTTGTACTTTGGGTTTAAAAACACAATAAATGTCATGAGAGATTTCATTTTGGGACGACATCAAAAATGTTCTACGCGTAAAACATGAATGGATTGTAAAATAAATCTCAAAAGTGCAGAAATATTGACTTATACCCTTGTTTGGATAACCTTAAAAGTTTAAACTCTGCTCCAAACCACATACTTTTACTGACTGAGGCTGTAAAGCTCATTGAAAAAGCATTTTAGCGACGATTTGAAAGTTGATTTATTGCACCGCCTTAATCTGCCGTTTTAAATTATTGACAATAATATTTTCATTTTGTATATCTCCAAACCAGCAATGGCTTTAGTATTATTTCCCCCATATATCTGCGGCCTACTTATGACAGTTTTATATGCAATTTTTAACTTACAGCGTTCAAAACACACTGAATTACTTAGCGATTTGAAAATATCCCAACTAATCCCCGATCCAGATCCATACATTTGACGTTTGTGTGCATGTGTGTAGCGGGGGTCCTCATTGTTAAACCGCAGGGATCATTTAGCGGGACCCCTCACTGTCATCGTCTGTGACCACACATTTCCTCTTCTTCATATCATAACAGTCTGCTCCATCAGGACTGACTTAAAACATTTCAATCTCTGTAAAGTAGCAGCGCGCGCTTCATCCATAAGAACGACTACGGTCAATTTGTGCAAAAAGAGTGATTCAGTCCAGTGTCATTTGTGGGTTTTTTTTTCATTTTGTCATAATTCTGAGTAATTCTGAGGTGGCATAGGCCTCGATGCAAGTGTGAACATGTCATTCTTGAGAAATAAAATGAGCTGAAAGATGGCTCGCTTGATACAAAAAACAAATCTGAACTTGAAACGTAGTTATGGTTTATTTCAACTGGATGTGTATTGCTTTTTTTCATTATTTACTTAAGTTTATTTCATTTATTTAAGAGGGTGTACAGGAGCATTAAGCAAAGAAACACTCAAGATATAGTTTATATTTATTTATTTTGAGCAAGTCAATGAACACAAGAGAAAAATAGCAATTATTTAAGCGTCAAAATGAGTGGAAGGAAGAAAACATAAAATGACATGAAACTAAATATTTTAAAGCTTTATAGTGTTGGTAATTGCTTCACTATCTTTTGGAGGGAATTCTAATTGTAATATTAAGAACTCAAACCCCCATTTCATCCAGTTTAGTCATTCCACCCACATGTTCACGCGCCCTGCTCAAGTATGTTTCCCTTCAGTTAATACAAATTCACTTTCACTGTGTCATAGGAACATTAAATTAAACTTTAAACCTACAAAACTTATCAAATAATCACATTTTTGTGCATTTAGCTGCTGGTAACTGATTAAAAAGTTTGAATCTTATACAGAGATGTGAATATTTCAAAGTTAAACTGCAACTAGGTTACAGCATTGTTCTCTTGGTATAACAAATATTCATCTAAAGTAGCCTAAAGTAGTACTATTAAATTTAATCTTTGTTATAAAAGATCTTTACACGTGTCTCTGTACATTCAACTTAATGATTACGATTAATTTAGCCGACTGGTAGCGATTTTTGCCGTTATTCCGCTTAATCCTTACAGCCCCGCTCTGTAGTTTTCTGGAGAAATGGCGATATTACGTGTGCAGTCTTCCCCTATATTTTCTTTACATGGGAGCTGCGTGTATCCCGTGCCCAGAAGAGGGGATCCCACTCTTTTGGGGCCAGGCGCTGGTTTCCGCAGGTCACCACAGGAATGTCAGAAATGCTGCGTTCATTGTAGATCCCGTAGAGTCAAAGAGTGTGTGCTTTCTCTGTCAGTACGGCCTGTATTTTTGTCGTCCGGGGCATCGTAAACATTAGGTGGATGTTAAGCACTACACTGTAAAAGAGTTATTTTAGCACATACACTAAAATAGCAGCTGCCACCACCTCCTCTGTTGGTAATTGCACTTTAAACAGTAGCTTATAATGGTTTACATGGGTTGAAAATGAGTTTTGCTGGTAGGGCTGCACTATCGCAATCAAATCAGAATCACAGTTTGAATTGGCGCAATTATCAAATTGCAAAGGCTGCAGTTATTTAGGCTATCTGCAGTTTAGACCCACGGGGACCCAAACTTTTTTGTTTTGACCTCCCCCTAAGCTTTCACTTTCAAACCTATAACGTCTGCTGCTGATTCTTTAGTCATTATACATTGGATAACAAGTTTATTGTCAATTATAGCTGTTAAGTTTTGCTAATTTAATATTTGTATGTACCACAAAGAACTTTTATATTTACTATTCAATTCCACCTTTTATGTAAACCTAAAACGATTCCAAATAGCCCCTGGAAGGGAAACACTGGTTTAGAAATCTCCCAACACGTTCTGACTTCTGATTCTTTTATTACCTTATTGGATAGACGGTAAGATAGATAGATACTCAGAAATTCAAATAATTTCATTATCAGTTCAGTTCAGTCTTCTTTCAAATGTTAATGCTGGACTTCTTTATAATGAACCCTCTGAACAGAATCCTACTTTATGAACATGTACTGCAAATCTGATGATAATACTTATCAGAGATATTGCTGTTTTTTTTCAGATTTTCTTGCAGCTCAAGTTGTTGTTGTCTGTAAATAATGAGCACTCTTGTACAGTTACTCTTCTTTCTGCTGCTTTTCATTTATTTATATGTTTAATGTTATGACAGTTTATTTTCTTTCTATATTTTATGAATGAAATAAATACATTCTCTGAACACATTACTACTTTGTAAACATATACTGCAAATTTAATTTCAATAATTAGCAGAAGAAGTGCAATTGTTATTTTTTTGTCTGTTTGTTTGGTTTTTTATCCTGCAGATGTAGTTGTTGGGGAAGTTTTATGTAACCCACAGGTGGCGTTACAGAAACGGGTATCGCTGAGTCACAGTGACACAGACCCACAGTGACATGAGAGCAGAGTGGTCACAGCGTCAGACTCATGGAGAAACTAACGGCATCTCCTTTGGTCACATAAGGCGTGTTTCGTAAACACCTGGGTGTCAAGTTTCCAAATATTCATTTCAGTTTTACTCACAGTCTAGTTATTTTAAATTGTAAGGCAAGGCAAGGGTAGTTTATTTGTATAGCACAATTCGTACACAAGTAATTCAAAGTGCTGAAATGAAGAACAAGAAAGACTTTAAAATCACAATACAAACAAATCAAAACATAAATAATCATCATAAAATGAACATTAAAAGACAAGAGTGTAGAACTGTACAGTTCTCAGCCTTTTCTGAGCCATAGTAATTAGGTGTTTGACTGTCTACAGCTCAAATCTTAAGCTCAAAACTTAAAAGAAAAGGAACTCATGATAAATATTGACTGGCAGAAATCATCGTTCTATAATTATTGATGTATACTTTACTGAACTGTAAATACAGTAATAATGTTATGTCATTATGTCAGATATTATGAAATACAATTGCTTTTCCTACACTGTTCGAAAGTATGGCAGGTGTATTTTATCTCCATGGAGACATGTATATGACACCACCAGGTCAGTTAAGTTACAAGAAAGATCTGTGGAGAGGCGAGCCCAGTCACAGTGAGTATGGCATTAAACTTGTCTATCTGGCATGTATTTAGTTACTGACGTTTGTCTTGCTCAAAAATACATTGAAATACTTGCATTTTTACTTGTATTGTTTGTGTGTGCTCACCTCTCCTCAGATCTGACCTGGAACATGGCCTGGTGGTGTAACTTGCTTTTCCTAGTGAAGTGAAGTGAAGATAGATGCGTTTAATGTCACATTGTGGAACATTCTAAGCAAAACAAAAAGCATGGAGACAAACATGAAAGTTTCATAGTTTTACCTTTGATTGTGAATTATATCAAAATCTCTTAAACGCCCATGAAATAAACTTAATAACTTCACGATTTATTACTTATATTGTTACCAATGATGAGACCAAAGAGGAATTAACCTCATTGTAAAATGATTTTGGGTAATTTAATATTACAAAACACAGTATAGTCAGCACTTTTCTGCATTATGAAAATCAAACTAAGTTACAAAATACTTCTTTTTTTTTTTTTACTCTTGCGTTGGTCGTGTTTTTTATTTCTTCACCACTTCTCGTTGTGGTGTCTCTTATGTTATGCCTTTACATGACAAGCTTCCTGAAAATCCTGTTCCATTTCTGTTGTGATAACAAGCACGTGTGTCGCTACCATTATGTGCTGTTTCACCCGGATGCCCTTCCTTTGTGCCATCATGGTGTCACGGGCTCCGGAAGTGACAGCCCCGCCCGGACATTGCCCTATCTCTTGTGCTGTTGGGTGCTGTTGGGTGCTGTTGGGTATACTGCTGTATTGCGTAATGCCAACTGTCGTAGTGCGTCACTGGGAGCACCCTTCCTGCACATGAGCACACAAAGTGCACACACGTAACTGCTGCTCATTTGCATAACTGAATGCCAAGTGCCTTAGAATTAAAAGTGCAATATGTAACTTTTACATTGGGTCTGTCATGTCATGTTCTTGTTTCTATATTTCATTTTTCCACAGTAAACAAATCTAACCCTCACATTATCCAGTTACAGGTGGTTTATGGCTCAGATATACAGGCTTTCTGACTGTGAGCGCTCTCCACAGATCTGACCAGTAACTTGGCCTGGTTTGGTCTTCATAGTGACAGAAAGGTTTAAAGGCACACTGTGAAACATTTCTGACAGCAATGGAGAAAAGCATTGGACACGCTCTTCATCAGAAAAGTTACACTTACAAGTTACATCAGAAAAGTTACACAGTTATGCAAAAAGGGTCTTATAATGTCTTAAAAGTGCACTATACTTGTGTTTTTCTAATATTATAATAAAATGTAAAGGAGTTTTATGTTTAAAATGCTGTCATTTCAGAATGTTTTTTGAATAGAGCCCAACTTACTGAACTGGAACTGCTTAAATGAAATGTTTTACTTATAAAAAAAAATAAAATGTGCTGATTTATTCTTAATTACAAAAAACATAGTGGCCAAGTCATTTATGTTTTACTTTGACGTACAGCTTCACATATATTTGTCTTCCACAGTGTGACCGTGAGCCCAAATGAACCCAGTTTAGATCTAATAATAATGAGTTTCAGTTTCCACTTGTTGGCGCCATTTGGGGGACTTTTGTTTTAAAAGAAAATATTTTGCTATGACTTGTTAATTGAAACTTTGAAACAGACCAACTTAGGACAGTCTAGACTCTAATGCAAACTTCAGGTTAAGACTCTAAGATTAAAGGTACGTCATAGTTTTCTGGAAAAGATTTTTCACTATAAGGGGGAAGCAATGAAACAAATATGGACACTTTTCTTGGATGTTTTACTGGGATTTGGTCCTGTTGATTTGAATACCTTGTCATTTTTGTGTACATGTATGTGTGTATTACAGGAGAAAGGGATGATGTGTGTGTTTTTTGCTTATTTTTGTATTTTTTGTGAAAAATATAAATAATTGTCAATGCTCTAAATTATTACTTGAGCTCATGAAGTCTGTAACCTGCGCCACATTCAAAGAAAACAGTGTGTGAGTTTCCCAAAAGTACCCAAAAGAGTCCTTATTTGATTCATTTCTTTATAGTGATAATCAGGGGTCTTCCCATGAGTCAGAATATCCAACCCGTAAAATTACCTGGTGGCTTAAACTTAATCTTAACTTTCATTCTTCTTATCTGCATGAATATATCTCTTATGTTTGACTTCCACAGGCTCATTCACATCTGAGACTCTGTAGCTGCACAACCGAGAAGCTTGGAGGGTTTCGCCAGTAGGAGGCGCCGTGCCATTACCGAGGCTGATGCCGAGAGGGTGAAGAGGTCAGAGGGAGACACGGTGGGGTCTCTACTGGGGGCCGACATCCAGGTGTGTGTAGGTGAGTGTGTTAGATCTGTAGTGGACAAGAGAGATTAGATGACCTCAAAAATAAATATTCCTCATACTGATTAAGAATTAAGTTTTCAGTTAAGTTTTATTCTATTAGTTTTTCAGTGCTCATTTTCTGAACATACACAAAATAGACTTTTAATCATTAACATAAAAAATGCTGCAGCTTCTTTCACCAAATTCTGAACTCTGCTCCAAACCAAATGAGTTTACTGACAGAGGATTGGCTGTAGGCCTCTCCAAGTTATTTAATACAGTTGTCCTGCAAATTCAGATTTCTTAGTCTGTGGGGAGCAGTGTCTTTATAGTACAATTACTATGGTATATTTTTGGCATTTAACTTGGACTGAAACAAACTTTGCTGATCCACCAGAAAAAATATTTTAAAATTTAGCATAAAACAGCTTTTTTGGAAATAATATGCACATAATTTACACTCTCCTTTCCTCATTGTGAAAC
Organism: Scartelaos histophorus; assembly: GCA_000787155.1. Taxonomy (NCBI): domain Eukaryota; kingdom Metazoa; phylum Chordata; class Actinopteri; order Gobiiformes; family Gobiidae; genus Scartelaos; species Scartelaos histophorus. Next base: position 60,306 of record KN489032.1, on the reverse strand, counting down.
AAAATTACTGAGCCACGGAGCAAAAGATTTAAACCAGGCCCCTAATATTAATGTAGATTTGTGTAACATTGTTTAACATCTTGTTGGAAGATACAGGACTTCCGGGACTTAAAATAACAATGTGCTAAGAAATCATCTACAAATAATGAATGGATTTTGTTATTTATATATAGGTGTAAATTGAAAAAAAGAAGCTAACCTAAAACTTCCTTATTAGAAAGTTCTAATTAAGGAAGTTTTAGGTGTATCATTATCCATATAATTTGCGGTGTAATCTAGGCCTCTCACGAAAACAATTTTGAAGTGGGATATATTGCTGAATAAAATATAGACAATTTATTATAATATTGAAACTAATTTATGCCACTAACACAATAACCCTAAAGCAGATTTAAACTACTAAAACTATTTTAAATCTACAATAGTGTTAAAAAAATGAACTGCAATAAATAAAGATCAGACTGACACACATTTTGCATCTGTAATGAGTCATAAGTTATTAATTAAACTTTTACAGATAAAATCTTATTATATAGCCAAAAAATAACCAAAAAATTCCCAGTAGTGCAAAGAAAAGTGTGCACGATAAATATTGACGACTAAAAATATGATTAGATTTTTTTATATACTAAATCTAAATTGGTCTAGTATTTAGCATAACAGGCCTGGTATAATTTTAACCGATGCTTTTCTCACAAACTGTGAAATGTATTCCTAAAAGAAGTGGTACGGTTTTTATGAAAGGAGAACTTAGTCATCATTGTTCACAGTGTGAGTTTTCTGTCTGTTATGGTTTTGTTTCCCTGTTCTTCTGAATGAGGAAGGCAGAGCATTTATCAGCATCTTCTCTTTCTCTGGGTGTTTTAGGGAAAAGGATGTGTGTCGGTAATATGTGCTTCCCTGTCATTATACATTAGTAACAAATTCCACTCAGATGAATACAATATATGTGTTTACTGCTTCTTACTGCTTTTTTTTAATCAAACTTTTGGAATATATAAATAAAAAGAGGTCAGGTAATGAAAAGTGCTGCCCAGATCACCTCAAATAGCATCAATAAAAAATAAAATCATTAAAAAAAGGAGTATTTTGAGTCCATATTAACAACATTGAGTGAGCAAATTGCCCATCAAACAATCACACTTTATTTATTAAGTGCTTTTCAAACAAAGATTAGTGTCCATCTAAACAAAAAACCTATCCCTGTCACTCTTACATCAACCCTTAATGCCCTTAATGCCCTGTGTGTGTGTGTGTGTGTGTGTGTGGGTGTGTGTGTGTGAGTGTGTAAGTGTGTGTGTGTGTGTGTATACAAGTGTTGTGATATTACTATAATTTCAAAGTTTATTTCAGAGCTAAGGAATTCACTTAATACTTGATACAAATTACTATACCACGATGAAGATAAAAATGCTTCTTGTTTAATAATAGAATATCATTTTTTTTCTTTTCTTCATCTTTATCATAGCTTATGGTCATATTTGTTCTGATAAAACTCAGAATTTTTCTCATATTTAAAACATTCAGGAAAGCTCACTTTTGTGTAGTACTGATACTTTCTCAAATGAGTATCTAAATTTATTTTCAGTTTTGACACCCCTACTAAGTATACACACATGCACTTACACCCCCGCGCGCACACACACACACAATTAAAATTATCAATTGAAATAATTTACTATATAAGGGCATTTTTTGTGTGTTTATAGTCATAGTTCATAGTCATAGTGTGTTCATAGACATTTCCACACATTTCTGATGCAGTTTTTTGTTTGAAGTTCCGATTTTTTGCTATTTTCTGATCTATATCAAAATGTTTCTTCATCACAGACATACCAGGAGTTGTGTTGTGCTTCATTCACACATGTTGAGCACACACACCCTCCATATTTAGTTTTTTTCCTAACAAAACACACTCTGTTCCACCTTGTGATGTCATGTGGCAGTACAAGAACTGAACTCCACTGTGTTTTTAAACTCCATACACTTTCACGAAAATCATTTGGATAATTTCAGCTCTGGAATTGCCTTTCTGATCTGAAGGGAGCGATTCATTTGAAAACTACCACTTCATGACATCACAAGGTGGAACAGAGCATTTTGAGCTTTGGAGATGTAGACAGACTAATAATAAAGGATTACTCATATGTGTGTGAATGAAGCAAAACACAACTCCACTGTTTTTGATGAGGTAACAGCATTATTATATGACTTAAAACTCACAAGAGCCAAATTCAGGTAATATAGCACTTTTAATAAATAAATGAAAATAATCAAGATATGACTTATATGAGCTTTCCCCTTAGCATTGGCTCATACTTTTGGGTGACCCTTGGCAGCACCCTCTCCTCAGCTGACAGACTTCAGTTAGAGACACCTGTTGTTCCTGTGGTTTTTATGCCCACAACAGAAATCCCCCTCCTCCCATCCCTCACCCTCGTCCCACCTGCTGGACCTGTCCTTCTGCGTCTATGTAGATGAGACCATCTCCTCCACATATATCTCTCTCTATCCTCTTTGTCTCTGCAGCCCACCCGCCCACTTGAAACAGCCCCTCTGCGCAGGTGGGCACATTTCAGTTGCTAATGCTTACAAACACAGGGGTTTTCAATGGGACAGCTGCCCGCAAGGAGAGGGCATGTCTTTATTATGAATGAAACTGGCACAGATCCTCAAAGACTGTGGTGTTAACAAGGAAACTGATGTCTGTTAAAAGAAAAGATGCACTCTGTTAGCTTTTGGGACTTTTTTTGTACTTGTACTGTGTGAACTCCTTGTTAATTGTGACTGAATAATTACTGCTTACAGAAAGTACTATGTATGTATAGTAAATGGTAACACACACATTAGCCAGTGATAATGCCATACTACTTAGTGGTTATGTAGCTATTAGTTCAGCATGTCTCAGCATTTCTCGTTAGTGTTTACATAAACCATGTATAAAAGCATCTGTTGGTAATTATGTTAATGAAAATGTAATTATACTTAAAATGTAGGCAAAGACAAAATGTTAATAACAACTATATGAATATAAATATAGAATTAAACCACATATTTTGTATTTTACTAGTATTTATTTATTAATATGTGGTCCCTAAACTAAAATTGACAGTATGATTAATTACACTATTTTCTATGTTGTAATGTTGTGTCCTCATCAGAAAAAAATATATAAATAAATCTTTTGTTTCATTCACACATCAACCCTGAAGTGAAATGAAGTTTCTCTCAAACAGAAAACACTTGCACCTTCATTAGAATCACTTGAATCATTTCAAACCTGGAACTGTCCATTTTTACCGAATGATAAAAGATAAAAGGTCAGTGTTAACTTGAAAACTTCCACTTCGTGAACGTGAAACAAAACACAACTCTGGGTATGTTTTTTATAAGGGAACAACATTATAACATGGTTTAAAGAAGCACCATTTTGTGTATCATGAGCTTTAATAATGCATGAACAAAGACGTATTTTATAATGAATGGTTTATTGTGAATGATTCTGGAAAACCACCTAATTAAGGGGGTTAGGATATTAATTAATTAGTTATTAAGCTTAAATCATTGTTAATAAACTATTTGTTCATCAGGAATAACATCTATCTCCATGCTTTACAAAGATGAATTAAGATGCACTTATTATATAGTGTTTAGTGTCTATTTTAGTAACTCGTTCTTGTGTAGACGTCTCTGCTGCAAATCATAAAAAAATGGAGTAAAACTATACATAGCAACAGAAAACAATCATTTTTAGTCTGTGTTTTTTCTGTGTTAATGAACTCTCCCTCTCCCCTCCTCCTTCTTTTCTCTTCTTTTCCCCGACCTCACATTTAGGAGCTCTGAACTCAATGAACCGAAGATTTATTTTTCTCCGAATCTCTTCCGCTTGCCTCCAGTTAAGACTCCTTCCTTCCATCGCACATGTTGGGACCGCTTTACTGCCTTAAGGTTCTTGGATATTGATATGTGGGTTTCGCGGGACCCCCTTGAGGCTGTTAGCACTTCCTGATTTTCCAGAACTTCTGCATTCCACATGTCCAGAGTGGTTTTGTACCGTAGCTATTAGCCGTGAAGAATTTTGATATGCCCTTTAAACGTGGCATCTGCTTTTTCACCTTTGCTGACCCACTGTTTTATGTGCATGTTATTGTTTAATATTTAACTTTGATTTTCTTTCTTCCATTCCTGTTTTTATTTCTATATATTTTTGTAACAGTTTCTCTTTTGTATAATCGCCACTTAATATTGTACTAATCCTATGTTTATTTTGTACACAGGTTGCAATTGAAGCTCCTTAATCCTATATATCAACAATGATTACCCGAAGTGAAAAGTCGCTGCTCCACAGGTGACAATTCTCTCTATAAACTCAATATTATACAAACAGACGTTAAAACCCTTAAAATAATATGATTTTATTGTTGATAATATTAACTACTCTTAATTAGCCTCAAGAAAGACTTGTTTCATGATGAACAAATTGTTTATTATGAATGATTCAGGCTTATAACTTAATAAATACCCTAAATACTAAAGTGCACTGTGTAACTTTAAATTATTTCCATGGAGACAATGTACAAGTAATTAATTAATTAAATAATAAGCAAGTTTATAATGCCATACTGTGGAAGAAATCTCCCTAGTCTCCATGGAAACAACAAAGTGCTGCAATCTTAAAAAAGTTGCATAGTGCACCATTAAGCAGTTAACTCTTCATGCTTTATTAAGGCTAATTAAAGTTGAGTTATTATTAAGTGTGAGCATATATTTTTTAATAATTTTGCATCATTCAGAATTCATTCATATGGGCACAATAAAGCACCGCACTGTATTTTCCTCCGATATACCCTCTAACTTAAAGCATTCTTCGTAAACGGTCTTGCGTCATAGCGGCTAATGTGTCAACAATGGAAAGCATTTCTTTGTAAATATTTAGTTTCCAGCCTCTCATTATGAATGGAGGAATGAGTGGGAATACGCTGTGGTCGGGTCCAGGCGTTTCATCACAACGGACACTGTCTTTAGGAATGTGCTGCTCTCTCTCACTTTGGGTCACAGCTACAGACAGGTCAAGTGTCTAATCACCGCCCATAACACTGTCAAAATAACATAAAAACAAACTCATGCTCTACTTTTCATCTTGCACTTCTACGTTTTGTTTAATGATGAATTAATCGAGGCAGTTCTTGAGATGATATCACGAAATTGAATCAAAACTCCTCGATTTAATACATTTTTGCAGCCTTTGCACACTTTTTTTTTTTCAACTACACTCTTAAGCACTTTTATTTAATTATTAATGTGCAAATAGTTTATTAAGAGTGATTCAGGGTTTGTAATGACTTAATTAAAGGGTTAGGGGTCAAGTTTAGGGTATTAATTGTTACTAAGCCTAGATCATTCTTACTAAATTCTGTGTGTGTTATGAATTAAGAAAAAATAAAGTATTTTTTAATGATTCATTGAGAAGTAGTTATAAAATTGTCACCTTCGTAAAATAATCTAAGTTTTCCTTAGGCAAAAAAATGCCATAATTTCAATTTTGGGGGGAGTTTTTTGTGTTTCCTGAAAAACCTGAAAAAATTACCTATACGATTATTTTAGGAAGGTGTCGAAATGTTACTCAAACTAGACATTTTTACCAAAGTTTCAGGTAGATAGAGGCATACACTGTCTTTTTAATCTGTTTTTAAATAGCATTAAGTTTTGTTTTTACTCGTAGTACAATACTTACAGGAGGATGTGTATAATGAAACTGTCTTAACTATTATAAGTACTTTTCACCCAGGTGTCTTCTGTTAAATGCAATAATTGTGTGAACATTGCAGTAATTCTATGGGCTTTACTTTCAGTACAGTGAGTTGTCTTTCAGTAAAATGGATTTCACAGTCACATCTTCAAAATATCCCACGATGTCGCTGCAGGAATTTTGTTTCTCCAGCACAGATAACATCAGTTTTATTATAAACTATCACGCCCACACATTTGTATTGTGCCGTAATGAAGATTGTGTTTTTGTGATCAAATTTTTAATCAAGTATTATCATTTGCAGTCATGCCGGTTACAGTTTCCGTTGCATTTTTCTCCCTTTTAAACCCTTATTGATAGGCACATTAAAAAAAAAAAAAGATGAATGAATGAAGATTGATAATGGACGGTTTTATTGCCAAGAAAAAACGGTTAACCTAAAAAATAAGGCTGTATTTTATTTCATCGGTCAGTGGTCAAGGATTACTTTAGCTGCGGACATCTGGTTTGGTCTGCACCAGCTATTGTGTCGAGACCACAAATAAGAGTGGACCTCTTACATCATCTGCGCTGCCGTAGCTGATACAGTGGCTCTTCCCACCGAAACTCACAGAAATCAGCAAAGCACAACAGGAAGACGAGCAGCTGTGATGAAGGAACGCGTTTGGTCATCATCATCATCCTCATTCGGTGGATCTGACTTTTTTTTTGTGCACTACCTCTTTTCATTCATAAGTCAAGCATCTTTGTAGCAGTGCGTGGAAGACAACTGATATGCACGTCTGTTTCTGTGCATTGCCGTTTTATTCTTAGTCGTATTTCTTTCTATATAACCGCTGGACTCGTGCGGCGCTCCCCCGTGTGCATGTGAAATATGTCTTGGTCTGATTGGACAGCATCTGGAGACAGGTTGTTTTCATCAGTTGCACACGGAAACAGTTTGATCTGGCCAGGGCTTTACCATCATTTGGATGTGTTGAGGCTTCCCTGTTTTGCCCGAAGAAATACTCCAGCATCCTGTGTTTTTACGGAAACCTGCGGACCCCGTGCCAGCACTTTTGTGGATTTATATCAGCTTGTTTCGCACGTTGTAATTAAGACTACAAGAATTTCCAACCCGGATTAGTTCTTTTAGTTCCTTTAGATATTGTTGCCACTTTTTCAGATGTAGGAGAGAACAAAACTGACCTGTTGGTATAAATAAAGTAACATTGAGTCTTAAACTTTCGGTTAGTTAAATTTAATGCATTTTCAGTTCATTCTCAGTAGTCCAGGTAGCAAAAGACAAAAGTTTGAATGAATTTTTCTTTTTGTTTGAATTTTTCTTTTAATACTATTACTTCTGTTAAATTTCCTATACTAAATTCATATTTTTCTCACACTTACTTGCGTCAACTTCCTACCTTATGATACAGCGAAACAAAGCCTACTTTTTTACTCTCCATTCATTCAAACAGGCTATTTCAAGAATGATGAAGTCATGCCTTCCTTTATGGTCCAGACGTTGCTGTCCTGTACATTAACTTTTTCCAACTCCCCGAGCCAACCTCTTGAGGCTAGAGGCTTTCTGGGGTGATGCTACATAGATCAAACCCTGGCATTTCCTGTAATTTGATAGATCTACTTCCTCAGTTGTCTTTTATCTTCTGGCACGGAAGGGGTTAACAGGCTGTGAATTCATGATTGCCAACTCCCAGGATCGTATCTCCTGTAACTCAAATCAGGGACATCTGCGCTGGGCGTATGCTGCCTTCCCCCTGGCCTACTGCACTCAAAGCTCCTCTGTGCTGTGGTTTGCCTGGCGCGGTCACGTGACTTCTCTGAAAATGCCCCCTCCTTTCTCCTCCCTCTTTATTTCCAGTAAACTGTTTGAAAGGAGGGGGGTGACTCAGAGTGAAACCAGCTTCCCTTTAACCACAGCTTGTTAAAGAATTTGTCAACGTGGACTCCGGGGTGCATTTTGAGTGTGCGTGCATCCACTCTCAATAGGATGTGTCTCTATCTATGTCTCTCTTTTTTTTTTTTCTCTCCTCTCGTCTTGAAACGGGGGTCCTAAGCTCCGGTGGCGTCCTAATCGCTGGGCGTCCTGTGCGTGTGAGGTGGGCGGGGGCTTGTCAGGAGTTAATGAGATGAACTTTAACCGTCTTCGAGTCGGGGGCACACTCTGCTACTCCGGAGATGTGTGTCGTCTGTGTGAAAGAGTTTCATTGAGAAAAAAAAGAGAAGGCAGCGAGCGAGAGAGAGGCGGAGAGAGAGAAAGAGAGAGGGAGGAAAGGAGGGAGGGAGGGAGAAACTGTGCGTGGGTGTTGACTGGTGTGTAGGCTATGCATAGATTTTTCCTTGTCTGACACTTGAGTTTTCCACATGTAGCAGAGTGCCTGTTGTTCCTGCACATGTTTTGAACTCTGTACCCCGGGACATTATCTAAATGTTTGGAAAAATTGATTTGTCTAATAAAATAAAATGTATTTTGTTGGTTTAATTGAAAACACTGTACTACACTTACATCTTAGACTTGGACTTTGACGTAGACAAACTTTATTGGGGAAATTCATTGGACACAGTCGTCCACACATCACAATAAATATAATAATAAAGCACGGTAATGTAAATGGTAATAATAACATCTGTTTTTAAATATAGCTTAAAGTTTTGTTTTTACTTATCTGTACGGTAATTACTGTAGGATGTGCTTAATGGTCTTCTCTGCTCTAAACAATAATATATCTTAAGTACTTTTCCCCATTTCCACTTCTCAAACTGTTAAATATAATAAGCAAAGAGCTCTGCCATAGAGCCCGTACAGATTTCCTGCACATAAAAAGTGGTGATCATGTGAGCACTTCCGTCACCTGTGTTCAAATGGGAGCGCTGTTCCCACTGAGGTCATTTCATGTGGTTGAAGTGTAGACTGCTGAGTAAACCACTTGTGCCAAACCCAGTGCCATAGACTTCTTAGCTTTAATGACGCTGCAGCCTTGACAAGATCTTCCCAAATGTAATTGCTCTTAGCCCAGCCCCACAGGCCGGTAGTGGGGGGGATGCGGGGGGAGCAGCAGGCAGCCCTGGCGACGTGCCCGGCAGAGATGGTGATTTTCCATAAGCCGCCAACAACAGAGTCTGGATGTCTGAACCCTAGTCATCTTCTCTGATCCAAAGACACAAAAAGGGAGAGTGTAGTTGAAGGGCGTAAATCAGATGTCACTGGTTCACTCACGCACACAGTCACACACACAGTCACACACACAGTCACACACACATACCCACTCACACACACGGGACAGCCCCCCGCACCTCCTCAGGACTCTTTGTTTAACAGCACTGGTGTGAGCAGCTCTGTGTTCCGCCTCATGTGAGCTACACCATGTCACACATGTGCCTCAGACTCTCATGGTTTCTGTGGCGTTGGCTTCGTCAGGTGTCCCATCCCAGACAGCCCTCAGTGGTTCAGCTGTAAACTAACCATACACATTCCTTCCCCTGCTCTGTCCCACCAGCGGAGTACATGCACCCGCTCACATCTGTGCATGTGCATGCTCCCAGCGGCCAATTAAAACACAGACTTACGCGATGAGAAGCGCCTCCTGATTGGTTTACAGTAGAGACACAAATTCAAATTGTGAACCAATGAGATTTGTGGTCGATTTGCTCCCCCCACCATGACCTTATTAGGACACCTCCCATGTCTCTCAGATTTCCTGGCCGCTGGGCAGCACCGTGAAGAATGTCCTGAGCACTGTACTGGTTCTGTTGACCATATTTGGTCAGATCGAGTCTCACCCCTCCCCTCGGCACCTCTGGTGTTCGGGCTCAGAAGGCCCCACTTTGGATCCAAAAGAAAATTAAGCCTTCTGTTCAATACATTTACTGTACAAAATATCATGTTCTCTGGTACATTTCATATTGTCCCATTTCCATTCAAAAAATGTATCCATTGAATCTTAAGAAAAAAATGACTTAATATGTTTTTGGTATTTAATAAATGTAAGAATCTCAAAACTGCAGTTTAGAATACAAAAAACATGTGTTGTGCTCAGTGTTCAGTGTGAAACATGTTGTACAAATGTCTCCATATTGACCATGTTTAATTGCTAATTAATAAATGTGACTGTAGCTTTTGACAAAAATGAGCTATAAATAAAAATAAATCTTTGATCTGTAAAAAAAATATTTGCTGAATATTCCTAAAACATTGTTCATTTGCACTTGTTTAGTTTATGTTTTGCAGTTAATGTTTTGATTTGATTTGAATTAACTCTATTGTGCAATGAGCATAAAAGTACAAATTAAAGTATATTAAACAGCCTCATCTCAAGACTCCAATGCTGGCCCTAATTCTATAAATAATTTGCTAACTGAACCAATTTAATTGTTTAGCTAAAATAAATGTGCAACCAAGAATTTAATAAGCAGGAACCATAAGCACAACATATTCTGTCCATCTTTGTTGAAATATAATTTGTTTAATCTGTTTCTTGAAATGAAAAATTCTTGTGTCCCTGTGCGTTCCCAGAAACAGTCTAATTACAGTGTTTAGGGTTGTTCTTTCCAGTACATTTGGATGAAATAGTGTGTCATTTGTCAGTAAAGGGTCTTTTGTTTAGCTGTCCGGTGGATGGGGTCAGACCAGACGAAAAACTAGCCTTGTGACTCATGAATTACCTGAATCTTTTAACTACTTCTCAGTTTTTCTGTTATAACTAAATTAGAATGTAACTCCATAATACAGTGGCCTTATGCTGTTTGAAAATAAAAAACTAAATACTGTACATGTATAATAAAACTGTGTGAAAGGAGTGCAAAATTTGAGCCGAATATAAGTTATTTAAAAGGTGTTATACTATTAGAAACTAAAGACAGATTAAAATATGTATTATTAAAAAGTACTATCTCGCTGAAAAAAATCTGTCCATTAACAAAATGTGAAAATGTGCAAAATACATTTAAATGCATGCAAATACTGTTAAAAGTTGTATTGTTTTGAGTTTTTACTAATTTAGATTTCAGTAATATTCATGTTCATATAGTAAAGAGCACATTGTTTATTTTGTGCGTTTTAATAGTTAATTTAATATTTCTATGTTGCTTTTCTTTGATGCAAAATTAGACACATGCTTTTTACCTCTTACCACCAAATTACTGATGAGAAAATGAGCTGTAAATCATAATACATATATTTATTTTAAGTTTGCAGTACTTTAAACTGTTGGGCCATTCATGCAGACATTGCTCATCAGATTCATTATTTAAATTCTTTTCATTTGGTTAAATTGTGAAACTCTTTTGTCGAGGCATGCAAAGCACAGAAAAACCTGTTGTAAAATCTCTTCAACATGTTCTTACAAACTGTCAGAGAATTAACAAGAAGCAAAAAGCATATTTTTCGTTTCACAACTGAATAACCGTACTTTCTGGTCATAACTGGACATAATTAACACAGTATTTAATTGTGTAAATAACTGAAAAGGTTGAGAGTCTGAGAGAACCAAAACCAAGGCCTGACTCAAGATCCGATCCTGAAATTTGCAAAAGAAATTAATACAAGCCAAAACAATAAAGTCTTGATTTTTTTTACTGCTGATTTCTATTTTTGTCATATAGTTTTGGCACAGTCACAATGCTTCTTTAGGGGCCATTGTTGGGACAAATATTTATCAAACAAATGCATGTTTTTGCTACTCAAATGATTTTTCCTCATCCCAGTTACAATCTTATTTGTTTAATTACAATTATTATTTGATAACAGTGTAAAAAATATAAATATTAACTTTTTAATGTGCGCCACAATTCTTATTTTAACTATAGTTTCAGTCCGATTAATCACTGCTTTTTAATTTGATGTTAAATAGGCCGAATTAAATGTATCTAAATATTTATTTGCAGGGGGGCTCATATTTTATATCTTCTTTTGCAGGAGAGCCTCAGTGACCATGAAGGAAAGAAAAAGAAACTGGTGATTTCAAGTGTTTGCTTCTATGTAAGTGCATCTACAACTTGCACTAAAATAATGTGCTTAAATCTAGATAAAAATATAACATACTTTAAACAGAGCTTATTTAATAAAAACATTAAAAACATTAAAAAACGGAATTAACTATAGCAATCTCTTTAACTACAAACTCATACACACACAGCTGAAAATGCAGATTTTGTACTATTCAAATGGGACTTAGAACAATTTTATAATCTTATATTTGTGTATTTTTTAGCCTCTTATTCTCACTTTGTGTGCACAATATTAGAATATGCTGACTGAACAGTTTGGCTTGAATTCATATGCAAATCTTTTCTAGTCTAGGAGTTGTGTATTGAAATTTTTTGCAAAAATCAGTGAGTTAATAATTACATTAAAAAATGCTTAACAATGCCCTGATATTTTTAGTTTGAGCAGTTGCAGGGTTTTTTTTTTGTACAAAGGAAATCCTCTGTCTCTGCAAGGGCCTGTTACATTTGTGTTAGAATTGTAACAGTTGTTTTGACAATAGTGTGATTATTGTTTTTAATCTCTATATATGCAGATTTTGTACAGTTACATTGTCCACGGGGCCGGGCAGTTTTAGAAAAGCCTGTTGCCCTGTACACGCATCCCTGCTCTCACTGTTCCCAGATGGGATTAGGGAGGCCATTTTGTGCTGCCAAAGAAGAAGGGGAGTCAACCATTTTGTGTCTACTGGAGTTACAGTGCACTTCTACTGTTAAACTACAGTAAGGGCTTAAGTGCAAGAAACAGGCAAATAAGAAGTGCATGTAGTTAAATGAGGGTTAGCAGTGGTAATGTTCCTTTAATCTGCATAAAAAAGTGAGTGGAAGTTTGGGTTCAGGAATCTGTCATTGTTAATACTGTCAGTAAATGTGCTGCATGGACACTAGATGTTAAAACATGTTTTCAATTAGTTTCCTCAATTTGAGAAAAACTACCGTGGCAATCCTTAGTAAAACTGAGCTAATGTTTAAAATTGAGCAGTTTGTAACTTTGTCATTTTAGTTTACAATTCAGTTTACTGCTAAAAAATGCTGTATCAGGAGAAGGAGTTAAACATATTTATATAAAACTCCAATATAACCTCATGCAATCTTTAGTAAAACTGACAAAAAAAACTCCTGAATAGCAAACTTTAATTCAGTTTTAATGCTTTGTTAAATTATTAATTAACATGTAAATATAATCCTAAGAAGGAGCTTAAACCTGCTTCCAGTTATTGTCTTCTTGGCGAGAAAAGAGGCGGATTGGAGGTGAGCCTTTTTACTAAAACTGAGATTGTCTGTGGGTGGTGAAGAGAAAGAACAAGGGGTAGATAGGGGGGCAAAAAGAGGGGAGGAGAGCTTCTACCACACACACGCGAGGGCAGATTACACCCATGGGCCCCCGTGAGGTGTACTCCCCCAACCCCCTTCACCCGGCTCTGTCCCCTTGTAATAGGGTTGATGTCATAGTTTCAGATGGAGGGCAGGGGCCTATATACGTCTATGAACTCTACGGGAGATGCACTGATTTGGAAAGAAATATATAAATTTACCACATGTTGAACCTCATCATTATTTGTTAGGGACTGGCAACACAAACTTGCAATAATAATGATTTAAGTTCTTTCAACTGACTGCAATCTTTTAATTTTCTGAAGCTATTGTGAAAAGAAATGTCACTTGTTATTTATATAGACTGACAGAGAAGGTGTAGAAGTTTGTAATAGTTTTTGTTTCATATAAATAGACTCAGTGATTAACTACAGAAATATTGACCCTAAACCAGGTCAGCAAATCTCCTTTTCTTTCCAAATCTTCCATCTTAATTTTAAACTATAAGGATAAAAAAACAGTATAGAAACTAGGTACTGATTTGAACAAGTATCTATAGAAAAAATCATTATAATATTACAACATTTGACTTTTACTGAACTATCACAACTAGTGTTCAAAGGACATTTTTTGTTTTAATTGTCAGTTGATTACAAAAAAAGAGGAAATTTGGTATCGAAATCAGTATTGAGCCATTTCCTAGTATCAAAATCGAGTTTGAAAATTTTGCATTGTCATAAAACTAAATGGGACTCGCGTGATGGTACCTGTAGGGAATCTATAAAGGAGTTTTTGAGTTTTGCGCACCTGCTGTCTTGGCCCTGGATCTGTACCTTATTTCAGGTGTGTTCAGTCTATGGGGAAAAGAGCTTTTATTCGTCTCCGCTCAGATTGTGCACTGCTGAATGGCTGTACGGCTGCAGGTCACTGGAGGATGATAATGATGTCATGGAAAAGCATGTTCGAGCCTCTTGGGACATTTGCATATAACTGAGGACAAAGGCACTGGAGGTGTGACAGAGGAGCAGGTTTTGATAGGTCAAAATGTTCCCTCCAGTTACAATGAAATGCTCAGTGTATCAGCAACTATTCTCTGAAATGTGAAAATGATGAGCTTACAAGGTATTAATTTGGTTTAAGGATCACATATTATTGGTTAACCATAAATGCGTAGTGCTCAGTGCTTAATCTCTCTCTCACGTAGTAGTAGTAGTAGTAGTAGTAGTAGCTGGAGAAGGAGGAGGAGGGAGGAGTAAGAGTAGTGGTAGGAGTAGTAGAAGTAGTAGTAGGAGTAGGAGTTCATTAGCATTATTAGCAATAGATGTTTTGTTACACTTTGGAATATAACTACACTTGTATTTGCCTTACGAATGATTGGCGCTTAACTACTTGATTAATACTGTACACTATAAAAACACTAACTCCTCACAAGCTACTATACTAAGCCTGATTGCTTCTAATTATACTATTTGTACATTATAAATGAAGTCAGGCTTTCTAAAGTGCCGCTGATTCTTTATATAGTATATAGTGTATAGTCAGTGATGGGAAGAAAACTTTGAGAACTTGATTTAAATGATTTAGTCACATAATCCTGGATAACTACATCAAAATGTATTTTATAACATATTCTGACTCATGGTCCAATCAGAGTACTGCATTCTGAATACTTTTACACCGAGTAGCATTTTATTTATAGTGTAAAGAGGCAACAGAGCATTAAAAACTGCAGTTTGTGTCACTGCTTGTTGTGCATGTGTTTATTTGCTTTCTATGGTTCTCATCAGTTTTAAGCATCATTTGTGCAGTGTATTCCTTTGATTTTAGAAAACATAAATTGTGTGATCAAGTACTGCAGTGTATTTGATTTTAGAAAGTTAACTGTAATGTGAAGAGCACCAAATGAAAAAGTAACTATACCAGAATACAGATATAGTTACTCAAAAGTATTGTACATATATATTCTCTGTACATGTATTCAGTCACTTCCCAACACTGTCTAGAGCCTTTTTAATATCTGTTTTGTCAGTAATAATGGCTGAATAACAAATAACACTCGCAGGTCAAATGGGAGTCAGTGAAGACAGACATTGCCGGTTAAGTCTCTATTTGTTATCAAGAATATCACAGCATTTTCCCAAATGAGTCAATACTGTGTCATCGATTCCCAGCACACAGTTTTATCAGCGTTCTTGCAATCATTTTCTCAGGATAATCTAATTGTGTTACTCAGAGAAATGCATTTAGGCTACTATAAGTATTTAAATAATACTTATATAAAGTGCATATGACAGGTTAGATGACTTTTCACTGAAACATAACATAATTATATTCAGTATTTTACAAGCCTAGTTCCTCTACTTTTTGTCTTTTATTGCCAAGTTTATCAGTTCATCTGTGTGTTACCTAGAAATCATAATCTTAACAAGAGTCAAAACTTGTCTAAATTGCATAGTTATGATTTATGGTTAGACTAATGAAAAAGAAATGATAACACCTTTATTTTGTTAAATGAATGTTTAAATTGCATTGCTTTTATTGCATATCGCATTGTGGATGGAATATTATGTGTTGTAGGTATTGACTGATTTCCTTATTTGGAGCTTATGACAATAGTTACATTATAATTTTGTTTTCTTACACATTTACAGACACTCCTACATATTCAGAGGTATTTCTTTTTAGAACTCCCCTCTGCTTTATGTATTTTTGTACTTTCTTTCAGCTTTTCTCCCCACACTGCCACTTCATTGATGTAAAACGATGGTTTACTACAGGTACAACCCCACAAGTTCTAGTATTAATCATTCGAAAACCCTAAATTCTGTTGTATGCATTTATATACACATACACGTTGGGTTTCTGAAGTGACCTTAATCTGGAAATGCAGCATTTTAATTTTGAAAGACAGCAGTATGACCCAGTTGACATGTTACATAAACTTTGAAAGAATCCGCCTTTGTTAATGCTCTCTGCCCTGTCACTTGGCATTACACTTACTGTATAGCTGACTATGGCTATCACTAATATTGATACACAGTTGTATACAGTCCTTTGTGTTTGTCGCGTGACCCATAAAAACACATTTGGTGCTTGATTTTTGTTAAAGTAGGTTACATAATTTAGAAATTTATTAGTCTGGTTGGAGTTTGGAGTCGTGTTAAACCAAACTTTTAACATTTAGCACAACTTAGTCCTTTAAAAGTGCTATGAATAGAGCGATAATGTATTTGCCAGTAGTGACCAGCTCCTTTGTTTCTTTTGCATTATAATCTCTATGGATATTTGTGACACAATTTGCAAGTTACTGACTAGAAAAAGTGTTGATCAAAGTAATAAAAGGATCATATTGGCTCAGAGAAAGGAAACTGTGGTACTGAACATTTTAACATTAACAGTGAATAGTAAATATAATATCTTTTGAATTAGGAAAAAAAAGACTGTGTTGCAAAACAGGGAGCTGAAACCCATGAGGAGTTGAATAAAAATAATACAATAAGTTGAACATTTTAAGACTACCAAACTATTTAGAGTAAGTGAGTGTGACTATGGGTTTATGATGTTGAAAACAATAAATACAAAATAGTGTCTAAAGTTGGCTAATATATATCATTATGTGGGCTAATACTATTAAACTAACACTAATTCAGATGGAGGAAGCTAAAATCAATGCAATTAATATGTTTTAGTTTCAGCACAGAGAGTTCCTTGGTCTAGTCAATAGCAGAAATGATCAGCTTCAATATTTGTGCATTTTATTTGGATACTTCAAGGCAAAGTACAATGTAAACAATAAGAAAAACTGTCATCATCAAGTCTAGAATCTGAAAACCACTAATAGATTAGAAGTTCATTTCTCAGCGTTACATTTGAATCATCTTGTTGAGTGATGTGTGTGGAGAAATGGTGCGTTCCTACCGTTAAAAAGGACACTGGTCTGGACTTGAGTCTCCTGGTGACTAAGCAGGAACCAGAGCGGACAGGAGCCGGACCCCCTGAGCAGCTGGGCCCCGCTGCAGAGTGACTCCATCTCTTTTTTCCCACTAAAGCCTGTTCTGACAAAAACCGTCTGGATTTGCTGACATAGCTGTGCTTTGTTTTTGCTGATGTGTCACGGGGCTTTTAAGGCTTTAATTTAAGATCATTCATGGTTCACAGTGTTAAAAAAAATCTAGCATCTAGCAAACCTAAAGTCTTTGGTGAAAATGATTTGAATTCACAATATTAAAATTATAAGTGCACAATGTAACTTTGGAACATGGAGAAGTTATACTGTGTGTTTTAAAGACTATAAGATTATATTTTCTTAGAATTTTCCACTACATGGCATCAGACTTATTTATCTCAGTCAGGACAAGCTGGTAACACCTGGACAAGTTACATGCCACATCTGTGGAGAGGCAAGTCTGCTCACAATAAAGTAATAAGACCCACACATCAGAAATGTACAAATGCATCTTGTTTCATGACTGATTTCTGATGATCTGATGATAAAATCATTTTAACTTTAAATCAGAAACAAAATCAGCCAGTGAGGTAAATCTAGTTTACTTCTCTCATTGTCAATTACATTGAATGGGGATAAATAATTAAAACATATTGAAAGCTGTGTGAAATATCTTGATAAGTCTAATAGGTTTGGTAAATTCAGTAAAGAATACTTCTGTAGACAAAAGAACTTGAAATTAACAAAAAATCTTAATTCAGGTAATTTTAACTAATATCAGTCTCAGTTTTTTACCTTTTCTAAGGTGGCACAGGTTTTCCTCTAGTGGAAACAGAAGCTATACAATATTTTGAGAAGTTATGTCACTTATTGCCTTTTTAATCAATAAAGGACTGATTAAATATTGAAATTATATTTGTATATTTGGGGAAAATTAGACCATTGGGATCCAATATAATCTCCTGTATTAATGGGAAACAGTATAAATATTCGTTATTGCTATACAAAGTGCACAAACTCAGCTTTGTGCACTTGTATGAGTTAAACGGCGTCAGCGCTAAAGGTTATGGCTTTGTACATTGACGGTAGGTTACGTTTGTGGGAGGTAGGGAATTTCTGATCTTTCTCTGTACAGCCTGACCTCATGCACCAGTCACTGAACATAATCCTCCTTTTTTACAGTAAACCATGGTCATCTGCACCAGCCCCACAGACGATGGACTGATGTGAGGTGAGTAACAGGGAGGAGGCCTGTTTGTGGACATGGCTCTATGGGTTTTCATCAAGTTCTGAATATAGGTTCACATAATATCCTACAGACATTTGTTTAATATTGAGTTGGTGGGTTATAGTCAGAAATATATGGTAGAGCTTTAACTGTTCTGTCAAGTGTAGATGTTTAGACCTGATTTATGCTTAATTTCTCTATAATCATGGGGTCTTTTCTATCTGTATGGGTGTAAATGACATGTGACATTTGTTCTTTCACTGTCGTGTAAGTGGGCAGGTCCAAAAATAGATAATATTGTGAAACTTGTTCTGAGGACACGCGATATTTGAATATTGGGAACCTCATTTATTCTATAAAATGGTGCAAAAATAGTGGATTTAAAATGAAAATGAAAAAATAATCAAAAGTGGTTGCAAAGTTCCAAATAAGTGTATAAAGTGATATTTTTGTTTCACATGTGTCTGATACATAAACTTCAACTTGCAAGTTTGATTTAAAGACGTATTTTAATGTATTTTCTGCTGATCTGACATAATGTTATTTAGATTTCTATTTTTGCTAGTTCCATGCTAAAATTGCAAAAGGTTTCACGTATAGATTAGTTAGTAAGTTATGTACACCCGACTCTCTATCTGAAAGAATAAAAGCAAAATGGATGCAACTTAATCAAATCAGACTGAGAAAAGGCAGATTTTATGATATATTGATCTGTTTTTCTTTGTTTTTGTCTCTGGGTTTCTTACGCGTCTTCAGGCAGAGGTAATAGCTCGAGAAGGTGATTAATGGATGGATTTTTCCACTGTGCGTCTATGGGCACGGACATGTTCTGGCTCCTGCACAGGACAACATGAACTCTGCAGACTCCAGCCAATCGTTTTTTCTCTCAAAGCAGACAATGAGTAGCATTTTTTTTTTTTTACCATTTTGTTTTTCCTTTTTTTTCTTACATCAACAGAAAATTTTGCATATCTGTTTGAGGGCTTTTTAATTCAGAGCAGAGATCTTAAAATTGCATTGATGATCACAAGGATGAGCTAACTAACAGATGAACGGCACATGTTTTGCAATTTTAACGCGGTACTGACAAAAATAGAAATCTAAATGTTTTTCTGAGTGTCAAGATGATATTCAGACAAAATCAAACCAACTCAAAATATATGTTTAAATATGTCTTTAAATCTATAAACGTGAAAAACAGGAGTAGGTCATTTTTAACTTTGTGCTCCAGAAGTTATTCCTAATTTTTCTGATTCAGTCTTAGCTTAGCCACAGTGAGGAAAGAGCGGAGTATTCCCATTGCTGTAATACTAACAACTAGCATGCTAAGGGAGCACCAGATTAGAAAAAGCTTTATAATTAGACACACAGACACTCATTATGCTCTTAAAGATGCATCGGCTCCTGCTTGTCTCACGCTACATTACAGTTCAGATCTGCGGAGAGTCGTCCCTGTTCACAGAAGGAATTGTGGAATATTTGAGCAATTGAAAAGTAAAGAATAAATGCTCGATGGATGTGTTTAATGTCATGGAGCATTTCAGGCTAAGCAATAATATCTCCATTGGACAAATAAGTAGTGGACTGTCCTCAAGAAAGGTTGTGCAGTGCATATTTTTTAACTTGGAAAAAAAAAAGGTGCATCCCCTTTACGATAATTTGAGAGGGGGAAATTCAACTTTGACGTAGGTGCTAATGGAAAGTGGCCCGAGCACGTGCGAGAAACAAGCACACGTTTCATTTGAAGTACTTTTACGAGTTTACTGATGCGTTGTCATTTTGAAATATCACTTTGGTGTACTTTTGATGCACACAGTCAGTTTATTTCTTTTAGGTTTCTTCACTTCAGCCTCGTGCGTGTGATCTTAGGACATAGTTGTGAAAAGCATGCGTCTTACATTCACAGTTCATTGAGCCAAAGAAGGGGCAGATCATTGGTTATTGACAGGTTTCACTGTGACTCACTGACTTTTCTCAAGAGGAAGTTTCCCTCTTTACAACTTTTAACCGTCAGTTTCCTTCCTGCGAGGGGCCCAGGTTTTACTACTCATTCTCTTTCATTCTTAATCACGACAGATTGCGTTTCAACTGAACAGAAACGGGTCTGAATCATCCGTATCTGACGCCTGAGTTAAGGGTGCCACCATCAACAGCTTTTTTATTTTCCTTTTGCCCCCCTAAACTTTATTTAATGACATTTCACAGAAGTACTGACAGCAATAAGGCAGTATATTTGCAAGAAGTCAGTCAAGTAAAGTCTTTCAGTCAAAAAATAACTAAATACTAAACAAAGCAGGTCATTTATTTACAGAGTGCTATCAATTACATGCAAATTAACACCTTATACTGGAATTTAGGAATAATGTGTCTCTATTAAAGGGCCCATGTTACGCTGTTTTCTGATCCGTGTTATAATGTTGTTTCCTGGAGTCATGTTTTGTTTCATTCACACATTTTTAACACACAAACCCTGCAGATTTAGGCTGATTTCAATCAATCAAACAAACAAACTTGATTTAAATTGCATTTTTCGTGCAAAAACACCAACCGCTTCTTCTCTCAGACACTCACACTGTCACATGGTAATACAGAAAGTGCTCCACTGTGTTTTTAAACTCCATACACCTTCACTAGAATAACTTAGACAAACTTTATTGATCCACAGGGGGAAATTATTTGAACACAGTAATAATTTCAGCCTATCTCTAGTAAAAAGCAGCTATTAAATGTATAACTACAGCTTCATGACATCACAAGATGGAACAGAGCATTTTGAGCTTTGGAGATGCTGTTTAGGAGTTATTAGAGCTGTTTAATCTTTCATTTTCATAGAGTTTTCATTGAACCCCCGACAGTTCGTCATCTCGTCCCCACGTTCATAAAAATAATTTAACTGCTCTTAATACAGATTATTTTATTATTATATGGCATTGTTGTGAATCGTTTTATTTTGTGTGAACTACGTCAGGTGAGCCTCAGGAGTACAGTGACATTGCTCTTTTAACATTTTACTGATAGGAGCGGTTGGACTTTGGCAATAATGATTTCACATGACATAATCTCACATTGCACAAATCACTTCCTGTTCCGTTCGGTCAGGTGACTTAACCGGCACACATTCACTTATTGCAAACTTATTACACAAGGCTACAACCGTTCAAGCGTACTTTTGTTTGTATTTCAGCTCCGTTACTGCGCTCTTGTCCTTTGTTACTCTTTTATCTTGTAGTATGTGTCATTTGTAAAGTGGGAGAGTCGCGCAGATTCATCATGAAGGAAGAATGAGCTTTTAAACATAAAGGTGAATGTGGCAATCGAGGATCAGTTCGCTCCTCTGACTCATGCAGTTGTAATCTACTTGTTTAATAATTAGAGCATTGTACATATAATAAAGTAGGTCAGGCTGATATGAGCAGAAAATGATCAGGAATTGTTTTTTATTCACTGTTACTTTGACTTAATATGGCTTTCAGTATTAACACAAACTATACATACATTTTAATCATTGCTGTTTAATACCTAGAAAGATTAAAAATGGCTTCTCAATTTTGCTTGAAGTTTGATTAACAATAATATTTTTGTTATTAATTGGCTATGTATTTAATTTTAATCAATTTCATTTCTTTTTTTTAATTCTTTTTTCTCAGGCTGTTGTTGAATTTTTATAGTTTGCTAATAGTTTTTTTGTTTAGTTTTTTAAATAGATCTTAATGGATAGTTGACGTACTGTTTTTTCCACTAGGTAGGACTTTCCTTTTTCCAATAATAGTATCTTGAACATAATAAAACTTTCTTTGAACTGTCAGAACGTCATAATAAAACACTTGTGAGACTTATGGCTCATGAGGGAGCACTGATAACCAGAGCCATTGGGATTTTGGTCTGATCAGATCCCCGTTCATCTCATTCATGTACATAAGTCCTCTTCAGACTCAGATGCGTGTCAGCAAAAACGTGTTCCAAGAAATTCTTTCAGATTTGCAGCAGTTTGATGTTTTTCCTAAAAAAACATTGACGCTCGTGACAGGTTAGACTTTTATTAAAACATATTTAACTCTGTATTTTATTATAAAAAAAAATGTATTTTAGCTGGACAATTTAGATTTTTTATTTATTTATTTTTTTTTCAATTTTGATTTTTTTTTTTTTTTTTGCCTTCATAGTTTTACTTCCTGTCTGGACCCTGGCAGGAAATGTGACGTAACGAGAGGTGATCCCGTATCAGTTACCTAGCAACCGTGATGTTAACCAGGGCCGATGGTCGTCACAATTTGCACAATATTTAACAAATAAAATAATGTGGTTGAATCGTTGGTTTGGTAGATACATTTTTAAACTGAGAAATGTTTCTTGTTCATTTTCAGTGGCATTTTGCTTATTGATGACATAGATAAAGGGATTTGCAGCCGATGTCATGCTACAACATGTGAGCTGATTTGCGCTGTTAAACAAGTCTCCTGCAGATAAAATTACAGTCACAAGCTAGCGATAGCATTAGTCAACAGATTTTTACATACTCACACTCAACTTTTTTGTTGGAAACACCTAAACAGGACCATGAACACTTGTACTGATCTAAGGCTCCTGCAAAAATCTGTTGTTTAAATCTAGTTTGTATTTTTCTTCAGTTTTCAGACAATCTTAATCTTTTTGGACGGTGTTCGTTAATGTGTTTTGTGTCACCACGGTAACTCCAAAACATCCTTCCATTAGAGATGCATGTAGAACACCCCTGCTATGATGCCAATGCAAATTTAAAGCTTCTTCCAAAATGTACACTTGACTGCAGTAAAACTATGATAAATATTCACCACAGGTTATTATTCCACCTAACTCTGTAATAATTAGAAAAACCTGAAAACCTGCCGGGCGCACTTTAAGCTCATAAAAGTGCATTCCAGTATTTGACACAGATTTCACAACCACATTCGTTTAGTGCTACTGTCTCATTCCTTCTTTTCTCTGCGCCGACATTTGGGGCCGTACGCTGGATACATAGATAATGGAGAAGAGGGACCTTTTCTGTGTTTGTGAAACTGTGTGGGGCCCAGAAATGAGGCCCAGTTTTGCCCTTTTGATCTGCTTTGTTTGAGCTAAATTGTCAAGACAGTCGGTTTGTGCAAATTTTTCATAAGCCATACCGCAACATAAAAGGCAACTAATTTAAAGCTACACTGTGTAACTTTTCTGATAGGGGGTCTGCCACTTTTCTTTCCCTTAAGTTGCCTTTATTGTTCAATAGTATGACATTATCTAGAGTTTTTCATACACAGATGCTTTTACTGCCTAGTAAAATAGCTTCAGAAACATGCATTCTTTGTGTGTTACTCAGTGTTACTCAGGGGGCTCGCCTCTCCACTGATCGAATATGCGAAGATAAGTGAATCTTTATTGTCCCACAGAGAGGAAATTCCTGTTATTTTAAAAATAACTATAACCTACCAGTCTAATCTAATATTAGAAATACTTTGAAAAGAGTTTTGATAAGAAGGCATAAAAATAGCAATACAAGTATACAATATACTGTGGAAGTGAAGTAAATATAGGCTATAGAACAATACATGGCTATTATACAGTAAAGTAAATAAAAGTAAAATAAATAACAGGTAAAATAAGGTAGATAATGCCAAACTGTGTAAGGCAGGTGATCTTAAATTTTGATATATAATTTTAAAACTTATCCTGCAGTTTTTCATATAAAATTAAGAGGAAAAAATGTATTACATGTTTTATTGTCTTATAAAAATATCTAAAAAATGAATATGATCGTTATGACCCTATGGGGGAAAATTCATTTGGAGAAAAACAGTTTCCATGTGTCATATAAATCTAAAGTTGATTAAATATTAAAACTTTCAGTGCATTGTGCAGAGATACTATTGTTTCCACATGAAAGTTTGTATGTTAAGAGATCAAACTAACAAAAAAACTAAACATTTTAAAAGATTTGTTTAGTGTGAAACTACCAGCTAGAGCTCCGCCATTTTGCTTGGTAAAATACCTCAGGAAACATGCATTCTTACAGTGAGTGGGCTCGCCTTTTCACTGATCTAACATGTAATTTGATTCTTTAGTATTTACATCTAGTCTGTTTGGTTCTTTTTTGTTAAGGTTTAGGACTTCACCAATCTTCTAACACGTATTTACTTAGTGAGAATGCAAACAGGAAAGTGTGAAACTGCCAGCCAGAGCTCCACCATTTTGCTTAGTAAAATACCTTGGGAAACATTCTTATAGTGAGTGGGCTCGCCTTTCCACTGATGTAACATGTAATTTGATAGTTTTTACATCTAGACTATGGATATTTTGTTTTGTTACTTTGCGAGAACGCAAATAGAAGAAAGTGTGAAACTGCCAGCCAGCGCTCCACTATTTTTGCCACTCTTTCGTGCTTTAAACAGTATCTTTGATGAATGGGGTAAGGCCATGTTTTGTGCTTGACACATCCATCAGTCTGGTATGTCAGGGGAGGTGCTATCTCTGTCAGGATCTGGGCAGAGGCTTTGAGATGCAGAGAGGAAGAGCTAGGAGCAGCTTCTTACTGAGAATACTGCATTCTCCTCAAGTCCACCTACGGAGCAGAGTTCATTACCAGCACAAAAGACATGTAGATTACGATTTCTATGGTTAAGAGCAGCGAGGGGCAGGGGCTCAGCAGGCCGTCCACACAGAGACAGCATGTGGCCACTGTCTTTAAGAGTACTAGTACTGTTACGCTCTGGATAGGATTGACAAAAGTATCAGCAGTGTGGGGAAGTAACTAAAAACATGCATCAAAAATACATACTTAGCACAGTTACTTTCATACAGTTACTTGCCTAAATTAAAAAGAATACATTGCAGTACTTCATCAAACAATTTTAACTTTGAAATGTACCGTAATAGTGAGAAAAAAGTAAACGCAGCTCCTGCAGTGACTACGTGTGATTTTTTTTGTCTCTAATTAGACATAAATTAATGCATAACAACGAAATTA
Organism: Scartelaos histophorus; assembly: GCA_000787155.1. Taxonomy (NCBI): domain Eukaryota; kingdom Metazoa; phylum Chordata; class Actinopteri; order Gobiiformes; family Gobiidae; genus Scartelaos; species Scartelaos histophorus. Next base: position 35,111 of record KN489032.1, on the reverse strand, counting down.
GTTGTGTGTAATTGTTTTTTACACTATAATATCATGCAACTTGATGTCAAATTATTCAGAGAGAATTCAGAAACAGTACTTTAACTGGATTTATCAGAATACTTTACTAAATACATTTTAATTTGGGTGTTCAGTATTCTGTAACAAAATATATTTCACATTTACAGTATTTTTTCCCTCCCTGAGTATCACAAATTATGATGAATACTATATCAAACCAAGTACTCATTTGAATAACTACTAGATACTATAAATACTTTAAAAAGCAGTTTTAGAGTGATCTGGAGCCTACTACTAGAACTAGTACAAGACCACATAGTAACATAAAGAAAGTCCTATTTAGTGTTAAAGTCTAAAAAATATATAGAGATTCTTATTTCCATTGTGTATAAAGTATCAAGTATTTTCCTTACCATCGAAATCAAGTGTGAAATTTTAGTAGTGTGACACTTTCTTGTTGATGATTCTTTGACATACCAACTACTGAAGAAACACAACGTCACACATTTCATGAAAAAAGTGATGTAGACCTATAATGTGGTATTTAATGCGTGTGCCACTGTCTGGCTGTTTCAATTCGGTAACGTGATAGTTTTGCTTCCTTTTTTGTGCAGGGGGTTCTTCAGGATGCTCCAAAATGTAATTATTCAATAAAATACATGAATGAATCTCATATTGGACAATACCTGCAACCCAAAAAACCCTGAAAATCAAGTTTTTACAGTTTTAAATATTTACCTTTTTGAGTTTAGGGTTGATTAACTTGGTAGCTTTTAAATTGTACTCAAAAGCAATTCAGGAAGCAGACCTACGCACAAATAACCTTAACCTTATGATAAAAATATACAGATGTGAGAGTAGTTCAGAGTTTCTCCGTGTGATGGGTTTGGTGATAGACAGGACCAGGCAGTGGCAGTTTTAGGTCACTACTTTTAATACACTGTTGTTAAGTTTAATGCCAGGCTCAACAGGGCGCCTGCTCCCCTTAGGGCCACGTCTGTGATTCAAACTATGGGACTTAACACAGAGAGCAGATTTGACTGAGCTATACACGCATGATAATAGGGTCGCATTCTTTTTCAGGCGATATTATGTCAATCCAACTGAAATGTGTTAAAACATGTCTTGGAATATGTTTAATAAGATTTACGTATCACAGATTACCCACAAAAGTGCAGAAAAATCACTTTATACCCTTATTTGGAAGTTTACAATTGATCAATATCGACTTACAGCTGAGGAGTTAATGGAAGAAAATGGCTTCAATAAACAATACATACTTTAAATCAGGCCCATTTAACACACAAAATAGCCCAATTTAATCCTAAGTTTAAACTGTGCTTTTAATGACAGAGGTTTGGCTGTAGACTTTATTAAAAACCCAGCGCTGTTCATGATAATAAAAAAATTCTTATCATCCGCTCACCACTATATACGTTTGTAATAGTAATATTTAATGAATCATATGGCCGTGGTAGTGTTTTGTCGATGTGTTATAGAGAGTATGACACAGAGGGAGCGGCTTCATGTGTGGATTATATTTCAGTGCCTCTAAGGACTTTCAGCTTTATTCATCCCTGATTCATTTGTGCTGAACTCAGTCTTACAGTGTGCGCCATTCAGCAAATGCTGCTTACTCACCAAACGCATGCAACTAGTATCCAGGCTAACTGAGCCTGACTCAATAATTACTATATCAACTTAGCGTTATGGGATTAATGCTTATATATTATTTATTTGTAATATCAGCAACTTTTTGATTTGTTTTTTTTTTTGGTACATTAACATTACTGCAGTAGAGACTTGCTTTTATCAACACAACACTCATACGCTCATGTTTTATGGGTTGGAAAAGTTTACTTGGATTTAAAGTCATAGTATGCAATTTTTTTTTTTATCTCAAAATAGACTAAAATAAGAGCATGATATTTTATTTTGCTGTTTATTATACTGGAAAACTAGGAAAAAAATGCATCTTTATTGTAAAGAGTCTTGGTCTTTTTTCCATGTTGTCATGAAAATGTTGGCTATAATGTTCCACACTACACCATAAAACTTATCAATCTCCATGGAGAATGTTCCATGGAATATCGTTTTAACATTATATTTCCATGAAATCATGCAGGTGCTGTGGCAACTCCTGAAAGTTACACTTAGAGGTCCTATATTACATGAAATTCACAATTTGAGTTTTAAGCCCTGCTAGATGTTGTTACCTCATTAAAAACATACTGCAGTTTGCTTTTGGAGTTGAGTAAACTCTTTATCATTAGTCTGTCTACATCCCCAAAGCTCAAACGCCCTGTTCCACCTTGTGATGTCATGAAGTGGTAGTTTTCAAGTTAACAGGTCCGTTTTACTTTACCTTTGTTCAGTCGACAAATCCAGGGCTGAAATTATCCAAATGATTCTAGTGAAGGTGTGTGTACTGTAAAAAACACAGTGGAACACGTCCTGTATTACCCCATGACATCACAAAGTGGAACAGAGTGTTTTCTGTTTAAGAAAATAACTCCACGTAAATATGCAGGGTTTGTGTGTTAAACATGTGAATGAAACAAAACACAACCCTGGGCATGTTTTTGATTTGGAAACAATATGATAACACATCAGAAATTAGTGCATGGGCCCTTAATACTTATTTAGCGGTACATTCTTAAGTGCCATGGCAACTGACGCCTCCTCTGTTTGTGAATAACTTTGTGCTTATTCATGTATTACATGTGCCCATCTTGTTCTGACCCGAGGGTCTTATCCATCACTATAATCCCAATGTGTTTACACAGTCTATGTTCTTTCAGCAGTTGTCATGAATGTGTCACTGTGTGTCTGAGTATTACTGGAGACATTCTAGTCAGACCTGAGTCACACAGCCATCCGGACCCCCACCCGACACCAACCGGACCCCAACCCTGGAACCACCAGCCCCGACCACATCTAACACGCACTGCGCCACAACAGCTCGTAAAACACTAAACAGGCTATTTATTGCTCAATGTTGATACTTACAACCAAATGAGTGTTACTTCTAAAGACGTTTGTGTCAGGGCTGTGAAATTATACGATTCAGCTATTTTTAATTGTCAATAATGCTTGGGTCTTTTTAAACAGGAGGATCATAGCTAATCCTGTGTCAGTAGAAGTAGTTTGGAGCAGAGTTCAGACTTTGGAGGAAGAAATTTTTCCTAAATTTTGAGTTAAGGGCAAGGATTGAAACTCTGTGATCAAGAAATTAATACTGAAAGTAATTTAATTGTTTTAATAAGATTCAAATGTAATAAAACATATTGAGGTAGAAATGTGTGATTCATTTTGTTCATTGCTCAGTCCTAATTTGTGTAATGAACAATTTGTAAACTTATTAAAAGCTCCATATCCCTATCCATGGGAGTCAGAATAAAGATAAATTATGACCATTGCCATAAAGAGGAATAATTTAAAACTCTTTCCATCTTTTGAATGAGTCCTCAAAGTGTCAGGAAGGTGAAGTCATGTTTGCGAACTTTTTCAAATCTACCTGTGCCCTATATGGAGAAACAGGAAATTATAGTAGGTGACTCTGGGTCTGTGCTGGTGGCGGAAGACATGTAGCGCACTGTGGCTTTTCACAGGTCTTCGTAGTAACCTATGTGGTGTCTTAACCGCATGGCTGAGGTGAGCTGGAATATGGTTTTTCTTTATACTGTGTCTACAACATACTGTTTCTACAATACAAAAATAAGTATAGGGCTGCGACACTGTAAACATGAACAAAAATGAATTTAAAGGTTTTTCAGTATTAATTTCCTGAAAAAAATGTAAAATTTCTTCTGCCAAAGTCTGAACTCAAAACCACTTGCTTTTACTGAGGGTTTGACCGGTTCATTTTAAAGCTTCGACCATGATATTGGCCAATAGAAATGTCTGAATCTCAATGATAATTTAAATTTTATTGATTGCTTTAGCTAGTTAGTTTAGTTTAGTTTAGTACATTCTGTATATTTGAAAACCTTTTAATTAACAAGATAAATATGGATGAAAGCTCCTGTTCTTTATTTGTCATTCCAACATGCAAAAAACTGAATAAAATGTGTTCTTCCAGTGATACTTTAAATCACTTTCATAATGAATCTCTGCATTTTGGCTTATATCTTAAATAAATAGTAATAAAAAAGCTAGTCTATAGAAGGGCTCTTTGAAGTGAGCCAAAAGTCCCATCACTAGTAGATTGTTCTGTCTCTAAAATGGAGAAATTAATGCATATTTGGAACATTTGGATCAACAGTAGGTCTATGGATAAAAGTGTTCCTCCTGTTAAAAATAGATAGAGTAATAATGAATCCATGGGTTTCAGAATGATGAAAAATTAGGCGCCAATAACAATTTTAAACTAGGAATATCAGGAATGTGTCGATCGGGCTGTCTCTATGAAAATCATCATGTTAAGAGAGCAAAGTGTAGCCGTGAGCCTGTCGTCTGTGAAATGCTGCTAATATTGATGCTGAGCCCTGAGGTCCACACAGTTAAGTGCGAGACGGTGCCTCGTGGGTCACAGTTTCATCACTGGGCCAATATAGCGACACTGACATCATGGTTTGGACCCGGGACTGTGAGTTATGAGTCGTTCTACCACCTCGTTGTTTTCTATATTTGAAGTCCTGCTGCTGTTGCTGTACAAGGGGCAGAGTGACTGAAGTGAGTCCAGGGCGGTTGAGTCACGGCTGCAGGGGTCCTGTCCAGTCCCTGTGACCCGGGGCCCAGCCAGGACTCAGGGGGTGTGGATTTGTCAGATTAATCGCAATTGAATTAAAATTAGATGGGTACAATCACAAAGGCTGATATTTTTTATGATGCATTTTGTAACTTTTGTGCACCTGATTGTCTCCTTGGAGATGTTACTGTTTTTCCTTGATTATTCCACAATATGGAAACAAGCTTTTTTAGTCACAATAAAAACAAGTTAATAGTCATTTCTGGAGAAGTTAGCCTTAGTTAGAAGGGGATTTTGGAGCTTTAAAACACCTGTAATAGAATAAATGCAAGGCAGATATATATTTAATGCCATACTGTGGAATATTACATGTAAAGAAAAAGCATTTCTATGGGGACGAGCAAGAAGCGGACCTTAAAAGTTGCTTAGTGCACCTTTAAGTACTATAATGTCCTTCACAAACAAGAAAATATTTTGTTTTACTCTGCGTTAAAAGTTGCTCTGCACAAACACGTTCTGCAATGCGATCCTCCTATCAGATTTAGAGTCAATTCTTTTAGGCGTGTTTAAAACGTGAACTTTGATCCTCTTGTTAAAACCTAAATCGCAAATTTAATCACGATCACAATGCGTGTCGGAAAATTACAATCAAATATGTTTCCCCAAATGGTTGTACACTCACCCTGACCTGGGGGGGTCTGTCAGCCTCAAGTCTGTTTTGTGCAGTGTCTGGAAAGTGAGGGGAATAATAGACTGTGGTAATTGGTGCCCCCTGATTTCCTGGCAGCACCTGGAGAGTGTGTGTGTGTGTGTGTGTGTGTGTGTGTGTGTGTGTGTGTTTAAGTGTGTGTGTGTGTGTGTGTGCCTTCTCGTGTGTGTGTGTAAACCTTGGCTAGAAATGGAAAAATAAACAATAATACCAATTATCGGGATTAAAAAGATTAAAACAATATTCGTTGGTGGTACATTGTGTATAATCATGAACAGAAATAATCACTTTTATGTGTCCAGCTACTTACGCTTCTCTAGATCATTTTCATTTACTACAAAGTACAATTCTAATCAATTCTTTGACAAACTTTATTGATCCACGAGGGAAATTATTTGGACACACATCACAATAAATATAATGACAAAGCACAGAAATATACATGTTAATAATACATTCAAAATAAGCAGCAAAAATAGCATTTAATTCCATGCAATTTTTAAACTGTCTCTAATTTGAATAATTAACTTGATCTTAACGTCAGTCACATTTATTTTGGCTGTAATAATTCTGAATTTTTCAGCGCTGGCCCATGCCTAACGCTGACACACAGGCGGAGGATCAGGGGTAAACACAGGGGCAGGGGGATCTCCATCAGGACTGGACCATGCTTTAGTGGTGAGGTCATGAGGGACAGAAATATAAACCTTACAGCAGTCTCACGTGAAGAACTATTTTGCTTGAAAGTATCACTCAGTTGGGGTTAGCATTAGCATGTTCTTGTCCCAGTATTGGAGAGTGTATGGGTGGGTTCCCAGGTCAGAGAGTGGCAGTTGTGCGGAGTGTGAGCTGTGCCCGTGCATTGGGTAACTCACTGATTGCCCAAGCTGTTGTGATGGTGTTGTAACACATTGGATCTGTCCAGTGTTTGTGTCATGTGAGCCTGGTTCTCTGTCTGCGCTGCCACTGTGTGTGTGATTGTGTTTTCATGTGTGTGTGTGTGAGCGTGTGTGTGTGTGAGTTTTCATTAGAGAAAGAACAAAAAGCTGCGCGTTTGGTGTGTGTGTTTGCGTGACTGCAGAGGTGAGGCTTCTCAAAGGGC